>JBAIAC010000001.1:20407500-20635000 GCA_037349315.1 Chelydra serpentina
CATCAGAAGTAGGGGACATTCAATAAAAATGGAAGGTACCAAATTCAAAATTGAAAAAAAGAACAACTTTTTCATTCAATGCATAATGAGACTGAGGAACTCAGTGCCACAGGATGTCACAGAGACTAAGAATTTAGCAAGATTTAAAGGGAGATTGGGCGCTGATATAGAGAACAATAATGTTCAGAGTTGTAACAGTTAAAGCTCTCTCTCTCCATATTATACACACACACACACACTTGTCTATTTCTAAGCAATAAAGACCTTGTGCTTCAGAGTTACAACCAATCTCTAAGATTAGAATGAGATCTTCATGGAGACAGATTATCACACATCTGCCTAGTGTGGGGATCTTGCACCTCACTCTGAAGTATCGGGTATTGACACTGTTGGAGACAGGATACTGAACTATAAAAACTGTCTGATCCAATCTGGCAATTCCCGTGTTCCTAAAAATGGAAGAAATGACGGCCCCAGAAGTTAGACTGAGTTTAAAAAAAATAGGTGTTGGGGAGATGGACATCAGCTAGGGAATTTTAATATCACCGCATATGGACTTTCACTGTCTGTATAGTCCCTAAAATCATGCATCATGTTGACTGTCAGGGATGGATGAGCCACACCACACTCTGAGGCTTGAGGCTACTTCCGTAGAAAGAAAATAGGGGTGAGAAATCTGTGTTACTCACACATAAACGTGCACACACACGTGTGTTGTATTTGTGTACTATGCTTTATTAAGCAAACTGATGGCACTCTGAAAGCTACTGAGATTAGGAGGGATCTTCTCAGTAATTTTGCCTTCTTGGCCTGTTTCATTACAAACTGGTTTTTTGAAAGATAATCCGTCTGAATTATAAGGACAACATAATAGTATAATCAAACATCTTAAGTCTGAGAGATGTCTCCATAGTCACAGAGGGTTACTAGTCAGCAGGTCTGCAAGTTCAAGGAAGGGATGAGATGTGCGATTCTGGTTCCTTCCAGCATAAACGTTGGCAATCCTTGATATATGGTCTATTAAGGACCAGGGTGTGCTGTTAACATGCTTTATTGAAAGTGTATGTGTGGATAGTATTCATTGTACATGGTGTGAATTGATCTATTCCTGTACTGTATTAGAAAGCATCGTAAACATTCTCAATGGACAAAAAGAAAGGAAAAAACCCAGCGTAAATGTTAAACATATACAGCATACTAAAACATCGAAAACACTGGACTATAGAGATGGACTCTGATCCCTGGATAGCATTTACATCACTCCCTTAAACTGTAAAAAGTTACCAAAATTCAGCTGACCGCTTTAGCTGAAACATCGGGCTATATACAATTGGGAAGGTTTGATGTAGACTGATAAATACTGTCAAATCCTCCACCCCCACCATTTCCCAGCCAGTTGACTTGTGCTTAGCCAAATTAGCATCAGCCTCATGCAAGAGCCCCTTAGCTTTGTTTCTTTTCATCCTCCCACCCAATCACTCACACCACTAGGATGAAAAGCAAATACAAATATGCTCAGCAGGAGCATTTTTCAATGGAGAAACTTCAAGAAGGATGTAGCCCCAAAGAGGCTGTGATTCTCAGTTCTATCAGGAAAGGTAATACCAATGAACATGCAATAACAGCCTAATAAAATATAAAAAACTAAATGACATTAAAAATTGGATAAAACCGGTATATCTTATCCGGTGCTTCTTGTTTTACAAAAGAATTGCTTGAATTTTTATGCACTTTGGTAACTGTCCAATTAGTAATTGTACGTACATGTGTATTACATAATGTGAGAATTCAACTACAGTTTTTAAACAAGGACAAGAAATTTCTGCATGACAAATATTCAGGCAATTAATTCATGTATATTGTATATTGGTTGAGGTAGAATTTGCTCCAGCACATTGAAACAACGAGAAGTTTATCATTCCCATATATGGATTAAAACAAACAAAAGGGAACCAATAGTATATATTTTGATCAAAGACAGTTTTTCAATATTGCTTTTGTATCTTTTTCCTTTTTCATGTGAGCCATTCAGTTTTCAATTTTAGAACATTCTCATGTAGATGGCACGCTAGCATAAGATGTTTCTACGAAATCTGTTTTAGATTACATAAATAGGAAAGCTTCTGTTAAGTGTTTTAAAGACAACCTGTAATAAGAATATACATTGGTTTAGGGAAAAACATTACTGTACATACAGACCAAAACCAGAAAGGAAATGGCGCATAATTGTATGTCTTCTCTGTTAAGATTAATTTAATACTGCAAAAATCTGTAGCTGCTGTTATGCATGCCATGTCTTACTCTTATTTTCTACACTTGGTATTCCCCAACTGAACTGTTTCTTGTGGTGATTTTTTTTTCCTACAGCAAATCAACAGTTTTTCAAGAGGTCTCTGTGCAACCAAGGAGTATGACATTTACTAATGTGTTGAGAGTCAGGGATTCTTTTTTGTAGGAGCCAATACTAATAAGAAAGATATGGTTCCGTGTCCTGGGTATTCTTCCAAGTTTTATTAATTAGATGGAAAGCTTTTCCCTCTGGAATATTGTAAGGTATTTATTAACACTTCAGTCCACAAACGAAGACAAATTTACAGTAGCGGAGGTAAATGTTACATACACCAGCCCTGGTTATCAACTTGGCAGGGAAAAGCAGAAAAAGGTTAAGATTATGATCTTTTTCATGATATTTTAATTGTACTTCTTAATCTGCTAAATTAAAAACTACAGAGCAATCTTATTCAGATCACAGACGAAAAAGATCATATCAATTTGTGACAAAATGTATGAATGCTCCTATCTGCTTTAATTATACAGAAAATTTAACAGTCAAATTCAGTATGATCACAGAGCGGGTAAGATACAAATGTTATCTCTTCTCCAGTTGTGTTATCTTCTCCCTAAGCATTTTTGTGTTTTCTTTCAAGCCTCCCATCCCTTAATGCCTGAACACCCTCCCCCAGCTAATTTGTAATGTCACCACCTTCTCCTCCTTCAAATTAAACATCAAGATCCATCCCCACCACTGTGTTTTCAGTAAATTGGCAACTGATAACGTCAATGCCGGTGGTCATAACGATCTCACTTATTTATATGCTTCAAAAAGAATCATAACTCATAACGAGTCTGTGTAACCACATGTTTCTTTAACTATTGCCCTTGGCCTTCCCATTCCCACTCCATCTGTTTTTTATATCTACTTAATTCAGACTGTCACCTCTTAGGGATACATGGGTGTTTGTTCAGTGCCTAACACAGTGGGACCCTGATCTGAATGGATGCTATTGTAACACACAATTAACGAATGATAATGTTTTGTTATGAGTTTCTCAGTGCACTGTAAAACTACTTTGATGATGAAAGTATATTTGGGCCTTATCTTGCACTCATGAATCCATGCCCTTGAAGTCAATGGGAGCTTTGCCCGAGGAAGGCCCACAAAGAGTTCGATCCAGGCTTCCAATATTGAAGCACATATTGCTGTGAATCCTCTAAAACAATACTTGTGCAGATATGTGCACAGGCAGAACTTGGTTGTGCAAGGTTTGCTAAGGATGTACAACCTGGAATAAGACCTGAAACTGTCAGCCACTTAAATGCTGTTATTTTGAGAAATCCGCCCCTCCATCTCCGCAGCCCGTTACTTTTCCATTATCTACCTCGAATATGCTGTGTCATGGCAACTCTCCTTCTTGTTGACCAGCACTTGATGTGGCTATCGTTCTGAAGTTTATTAATACCAACCAGTGCGTGATACAGAAGGGTTCATTTCTTCCCTCCCCAACACTCTCAGAATATTAGCTTAGCAGTGTTCTCAAGTCAGGATGAGAAGCAGCAGACCAGCCATGGCCTAAAATCTGGGTCAACTGTATGGCAAGATGTTTTGCCACCTCTGGATTTAAGAGCTGGCCCCAAATACTGCTCCTTTATTGCTTCTTTTTGTCTTCTTAATAAACCTCTAGTTGGAACACACTACTATTGTGGATTTCTATGTTTCATTCCTTCACTATCAAAGTCATGATTGCATTTACAGTGGAGTCCATTTGGACATACTGACCATCACAGGGCCTGTGTATTTTACAGTACTTGGCACCTGCCAAATCTACTTTTGTTGAAACACTGAGTTCTAGCTTACTGATACGTGTGGGATTTTAAGAGTTTGATATAGTCACACACACAAACTAATAAGGGAAGGTTGGCTGAAGGAGGAGCTAGTGGTTAAAGCATAGGACTGTGAATCAGGCAATCTGGGCTCAGCTCCCAGCTCTACCACAGACTTCCTGTATAACTCTGGTAGAGTCACAGAACCTTTCTTTGCCTCAGTTTCCTTATCTGTAAACTAGACATAAGGAAACTACTTCAGAACGCTGTTGTGAGACTATTCATTTGTGCTTGAAACCCATTTACATCTTGAAATAGAAGGCTCTACAACGTAGTATTACAGAAGAGGGACAGCTCACCTACATTTAAGGTTAAGACCAGCTTTCTGTTGAAAGAATGAATCTAAGTGCTCTACAATTTACATGGTTACTTGCCTTAAAATTTGGATTGCCTTGAAATTCGGTGTGCCTCATAGGGGCATGGACTTTTTTGTTAGGGATATGAATTTGGGGCCACTTAACCAAGGGGTTCCTGAGATACAGCCTACAAAATAAAAACAGCTTTTCTTAAAGTTGGGAGATTCTGGCAACTTTTTTTCCCTCACAGACAGAGATCAAACCAGGGCTCAGATCATTGCTCCAGGGTCTACAATGTTCAAGGGTTTGGAAAAAATCTGCCCTGAGAAGAATGTTTTTATTATTCTTATGTGGAGAAATGCAACCTGAGTACAGCAACATATTCAGAAAGTGCTGAAACTATTTTTGAATAAAAAAGGAATCACACATGAGAATGCTCACTGGGAGGAGAGGGATGATTAGGGGAGCATGAGAAGGTGGTAATGGGGATGAGGGGTTTGGGTCTGCATCGAGGGAGGAGGGTATCATGGGGAGGGGGACAAATGGGAATTGGTGGTAGGGCAGGTGAAAAGGGTTTGGGAGGCTCAGGTAAAGGGGAGTGGGTAGGGATCTGGGGAGTGTGAGGGGAGAAGATGAAGAAGGGTGGAGAATATACGGGGAAGCAGAGGAAATTGCGGGTTTACAAATGGTGGGAGGCATGTCAGCCCTGATTTGTCTCTTTCTCTGTGTGTGTGCTGGGATCTGAGCCTCTCTCTCTCTGCCCACAGTGTGTTCTGGGATTTGGAGGACCCCGCTCCTCTTGAGGTGTCCGAGCCCCTCTCCCTGTACCTCCACGTGAGCTGAGATTTGGGGTGGGGGACTGAAAGTAACACAAATTTTAAAATCTGAAATCTAGACAATGAATACCTAAGATGCACATCGCCCCTGTGGGTGGGGTAGGGGCCCCATTTGCAAGAGGGGTGGCCTGGGTGAACCTGGGGCATGGCTGAAGCAAGGGCAGGAGTCCCAGCTGGAGCTGGGTAGTGGGACTCAGGGGCCCAGTTCAATGTGCAGCTTGGTTCACATAACTGAGGCACTGTGCAGCCCTCTAGCAAGCTGCTACCTGTGATACGTGTACACAGCAGCATAGGGCAGGAGACAGCATGGGGCAACTTCTTATATGTTAATGGCTTCTACGGTACCAACTAATGGCTTAATGGGATGGCGGTGCAGCTGGAAATGTTGGCAGGGGGCTACATGTTGTGGAGAGTGGGGGAGGGCAGAGGGGACAAACACACCAGTCTTCTCTCATGCTTAAAGTCACTGTAACAATCAGGTAATAAAAACAGTCAAGGCTCTGGGACACAGACCTTATATGAGATTTTTCTCACTGGCCATGTTAGCAACTGCACACTGCTAATATTTCAATGCACGACCATTATCCCCATTCCACTATAACAAAATGTACAGGAGAGGGAGGATCACTGAGGAATCACATAGTAACTATGTAGCCTACTAGAAAGACCACAGGACTGGGGCTATTCCCAGATCTGCCACCAGCCTGCTAGGTGACCTTGGGCAAGTCACTTCACCCCTCTGTGCCTCAGTTTCCCATCTGTAACAGGGGATAATGATGTCAGGTTCCTTGAGATCTATATAAAAGCTAGATCTTTTGATTATTATCTAGCCACAGTAGCCTATCAACCGCAAACCTAGGTGAGAAATACAACTGTCAAAATGACCACTAACTCTCTCTATGTTTAAAAAAGTAGGATATTTAAGTGATCAAAACTTAGTTAATGCAGAGTTAAGTTTGCCTGGTGATCCCTCACACCCTTCCAGAAAGTGGAGTTTAGCAGAACTAAAACTTTTGAAAACCAGACAATACAGAGTTACGGTTAATACCCAGAAACTCTGGCCTCATCGAGCAATGCCCCAGTAAATCTATAACACACATCCTCACACTCTGCCTTTTCACTTGTAATGGGCAGGCATTACATGAACTTGCCCTAAGCCCAAACACTGAGCTTACTCCCACAACAGATTACCACATATGTAACATTTAACAATCACTTTGTACCCGTTTACAGCCCTTTGCACTTGCACACAAGTTGCCACCTAAACCTGTACTTTCCCCTACCCATCATGAAATCCACAGACTGTTCCCATATCCTGCCTCTCTACTGACAATACCCCTGGCAAGAAGACTCCAGTGCCCTGCTGCTGACACAGCCTTCTCAAGTCTGTATTGAAATGATTCAGACTGGCACCTCAAGGTACACATGTAGCTCTTTCCTTTGATAGCATACATGGGGGGACTCAGACCCAGATCTCCCCATATGATAATCACAGCCCTTCTAAGCTGCTCCAACTTCTTCCTCCGCCATTCAATATAGCTACACCTAACAGTGAATGCAGCTGGAGTGCATGCAGATAATTCTCAGTGGCTATTGCTAGCTCCAGTGGGGGCAGAGTTAAGGTTGTGTGGGTGTTTCTGCAGGTGCGCCATTTGGGGGGGGCAGAGGAGGGCTCTACCCCCCCCCACACACACACAAGTTTTGTAGGGGAGGTCTACTCATCCTAACCCCAGATGGAGCTCTTAACTGCAATAGCTTGAGTGTGATATGCAATGAGTTCAGAAGCTGGGAGCAGCACAGCCTTTGAGGCAGGGAGTTTGTTTATAAACAGAGGAAGGGTGATAAAGATAACAAAAGACTTATCATTAAAGCAAATTAAGGATCGTTAGATGATCCTGAAAGCATTGCCAGGCACTACAGTTCAAAGATAGGAAACAAAGGGTAGGAATAAAAGGTGAGAATGGAGAGAGGTAAATAGTGGTGTCTCTCAGGGGTCTGTACTGGGTCCAATCCTATTCAACATATTCATAGATGATCTGGAAAAAGTGAACAGTGAGGTGATAAAATTTGCAGATGATAACTATCTTGAGTAATTTTGTAAATCCAAAGCAGACTGTGAAGACTTACAAAGGGATCTCACAAAACTGGGTGACTGGGCAACACATGGCAGAATAAATTCTGTGTTGATCAATGCAAAGTAATGCACATGGCAAAATATAATCCCAACTACACATGATGGGGTCTAAATTAGCTGAACCCATCAATAAAGGGATCTTGGAGTCATTGTGGATAGTTCTCTGAAAACATCTGCTCAATGTGAAGCGGCAATCAAAAAAGCTAACAGAATATTGGGACTCATTAGGAAAGGGACAGATCATAAGAGAAAAATATCATATTGCCTCTATATAAATCCACGGTACGCCAACATATTGAATAGTGTATACAGATTTGGTCACCCCATCTCAAAAAAGATATATTGAATTTGAAAAAGGTACAGAGAAGGGCAACAGAAATGATTGGTCAGTATAGAACATCTCTCTGTATGAGGAGAGATTGAAAAAGACTGGGACTTTTCAGCTTGGAAAAGAGATGACTAAGGGGAGATATGATAGAGGTCTATAAAATCATGAATGGTGTAGAAAAAATGAATAAGGAAATGTTATTTACTCCTTCACATAACACAGGAACTAGGGGTCAGCAAATGAAATTAATAGGCAGCAGATTTAAAACAAACAAAAAAGTATTTCTTCACAGTCAACCTGTGGAACTCTTTGCCAGGAGATGTTGTGAAGGCCAAAACTATAACAGGGCTATAATAAGAACTAGATAAATTCATGGAGCATAGGTCCAGCAATGGCTATTACACAGGGTGGGCAGAGATCCAACAAAATGTTCTGCATGTCCCTTGCCTCTGTTTGCCAGAAGATGGGAGTGGACAACAGGGCTACTTGATAACTGCCTGTTTGTTCATTCCCTCTGAAGCACCTGGCATTGGCCACTGTTGGAAGACAAGATACTGGGCTAGATGGACCATTGGTCTTACGCAGTATGGCCTTTCTGATGTTCTTATATAGAATCCAGATGTATCTGCTCCCTGCTGTAACCCACTAGACCCCACTCTCCTCACAGAGCTGGGAGAGAACCCAGGAGTCCTGATGTGGTCTCTCTCTCCACAGAGTTAGTAATAAAGTAAGAATATACATTAACATTTTAAACCTAACCAGTGTCCCTTAAGTGACTTGCCACAAGATGTCAGAACGTGTTGTTATTAGAGATGAGTGGGTCTAATATTTATTTAATTTTCTTTCTTTCATAAAGGAATTAGATACAGGGCTACTCTCAGGTAATGGCTAAGTTATCTGCCAAAAAAACCCTAGTGTTTTCAAGTGCCTAAGTAGACCCAGGAATCACGGTTAAAGTTCCTCCGACCCCACCCCACCCCACCCAACTCCCCGCCTACCAAAATCTGAAACGGTGCCCCCCTGCGTTTCTGTATTTCCTGTTTTTTAGAAGTTTGAGTTTTGCTGCACTTGACATTCAGGAACGGCACAAGCTATCACTAGACAACCGTAACGCTGCGTTAAGTGGCAAAAAACTTTGTTAATTAGTAGTAGTAATAGAACCCAGTTTATTCAAAGGTCTTGGAAAATACCTGAAAAGGATAATGGAAGAAAATGACAAAAGTACTATGAAAAGGATAGACAGGCGCTACTCATGTAGTACATAGGATATGTTTGCATTGCAGCTGACAGCTGGCTTCCTGGTGTGAGCAGAAAGACATGTCTTAACTCTGCGCAAGCTAGCACACTAAAAATAGCAGTGTTGCTGAGGGCAGCAACTCAAGGTGGCTGCCTGAGTACAAACCCACCTGAATACCATGGGTACACATTCAGGTGGCTAGGCCAAACCGCTGCTCATGCTATACCTAGCTACATGGCTATTTTTAGTGTGCTAGCTGAGCAAAGCTAGCACAAATCTGTCTACTCATGCTGGGAGGCACACTCCCACCTGCAGTGTAGAGGTACCCACAGAAGAAACAACTGGATGACACATTGTGCTAAATCACTGAGCCCTAGAGTGCCATGAATAATATCTAGCAATTTAAATCTATAGATCTCAAAGCACTCAGAAATTGGGGGTATAATTCACATTTTTCAGAGAGGGAAATAAAACTCAAGAGATTAAGTGACTTGCCCAACGTCACACAGCAAAGAGCCACTGGCAGAGGTCTTTTGACTTCTATTCTTGTCCCCTGTCCACTGAAGCATAACACAGATCTAATATTGGGCCTGATCCAAAACCTATCCAACAAGTCCCAATGACATCATAGCTCTGCATACCAACCAACCAGTTTAAAAAAAGACTCAGGGGACATAAACAGACTTCAGTTAACAGGAAATTTCAGCTGATTGGTACAACTGGGACGGATACTGCTTCTATTAAGGTCACAGGAGTTTTTCCCACTGATTTCACTGGGAGCAGGATTGGACCAGCGTATGAGTCTTTTCACTTTCGGATGGTGAAAAATTAAAACTAGGATCTTAAATAACTATACAGTGCTGACTTTATAGTTTATACTACTGAGTAAGAGGGTCAAGTGTGTTAGGGTTATAAAACTCTAAATCAACATTGATATTATACTGTCTGTATGAAAATACATAAAAATACATTTAATTAACTGGAAGGTTGTGACACAAACTGACAAAAGCAATTTAAAACAGAAATTTCAAAGCTAAGTCTGACACCTTTAGAGTCATTCTAATCTCCACAGAAGATACATATTTAGGCCAGAATTTTTATATATCCCCATATATTTTTAAATGTTTGAAAAATATGCATACTATTTACCCAATTGCCTGGAATGTCTGTTGGAGAAATACATATTTATTTTTAAAAGCAATCCATATATTATTTACTCAGTGGCTGAGAATGACTGAGAAAAAGCTGTTCTGGTCTGTCAAGTAAATACATATTTATAAATGGTTTTTAAAACATATTATTTACCCAATGGACTGTAATGGCTCTGCCAGGGCCATTACACGTAAATATGTAATTAGCCACATAATAAAATATCCCCATAAAATTTCCCTGAAAAACATTAACTTTCTATGTGTCAACACACAACTGTTTTAATATTGTTTTTCAAAATACCAAAAGCTATGTTAATGAGCAAGACATGTTTTTCCATTATATACAGGGCAAAAAAAAAAAAAAAAAGGCATCCCAGTTGCTGAAGTCTAATTTTCTTTATTTGATACTTTAGTGTTTATGGCTGCAATGCTGCTTGCCATCGGATTCACCTGTGCAGACCCTCACACCCACATGGCTCTGCACTGAGCAAGATTCTATTGGCAGCATGACAAGCTAATTTAGTACTCACGAAGGTATGGAACTGATACAACTTGCTAGAGTTACGTATAATGTGGACAGTTGTTGTATTAACTTCTCCACGCAGCTTGCCAATGCACCTGCAACACTGCCGGGCCCTCTTGAATAAGGCCTGCCAAGCATGAAATATGCCAAGTTGGATGATGTTTTTTCACATGGAGCACTGTCCACAATGAACTAGATAAGACCATCAAATCCTTTTCAGTTGTGAAAGTGAGAACAGGTTTTGAAACTAGGGCTCCAAAGATTAAACCCACTTCATCATCTAGCCCAATGAGTGTTGGCATTTAAGTTGGAACTTAAAATAAAATCCCAACCATATAATTGTTGTGAAGTTTGTTAATTAAGAATGTTAACTTGTGAACTTTGGCTGAGACCGTACACATAAAATTTCAAACTGTAATGAACTATACTGTTTCTAGTAGTACAAATGTGTGTTGTAATAAAAGTCATACATTAAGATGTAAATTTTATTCTCTGAGCTGAATACTAGGTGATTAATTCTCATAGCGCAGTGATCAATTGGTACAGATGCTGCACCTGTAGTAATGTTTGTTTTTGTACATATTAGTAACAGAAGTGCACCACTAACACAGGTGTCACTTGCATAGCTGTGCAACATTTCTGATATTTTGAAAACACTGAGATTGGTAGTTAGGTTGTATGTAGTTCTGCCAATTTTTTCAATTAGATCCATTATTGATTTGATGGAAAAGCAAATTAAAGATACCATGGTGGTATGTAAATTGGTTGACAGAGCATAAGGTTCTGGTACTGCGCTTATAAGTCACACGGTTACTGAAAACGGCTTTATCGAATGTACCTCAATGAGATTTCTGGCGACTGCCTACAATCATGGGGGACATTTTGCAAAAGACAAATACAGGATTAGTCCAGCAGCTGAGGTTTAAAACATATAAAGGAATATGCTAAAATGGCATATAGACCTTTTGAAAAAGAGTGCTAGGAGGGTATTATGGCAGACTCTTGTTTAGAACCTTTTGGGATTACAGGGCCAGAATCTACCTCAGTTACACCAGTTTAAATCTGGAGTAATCCCTTCATATCGATGGAATTATTCCAGGTTTACACTAGTGTAAATGAGATTAAAAACTGGCCCATGCATATTAACATTTTATATTTTTCAAAGCAGCAATAACTGTTTATAAATTGATGCTGTATTTCAAGCTGTCTAAATGCTTGGCATGTAGACACAGCTAACTAACATTACTTTGTAATATTCTATCATCTATCTCATTCATACACTTCTTTTGCCAGAACAAAGCACAAGACTTTTTCATGCCAAGAATGAATTCTATGTGGTGATCATGCAGCAGTTCACATTTTCATGTTTGCAAAGTCAACCCCCCACCCTTTCACCTCTCTTTCACCAGACAACTGTCAGCAAAGAGATTCAAAGTGATACAGACCCAAAAGCAAGTAGAGCCTTCCCACAAAGAAGCCACTTACCTAATTTACACTTAATTTATTTATAAAAGAAAATCAAAATGTTGCCATGAAAAAATTATTCTTAATTAGTCTGCTGAAGAATCTTTCCAACTAGTTCTCTCCTCAGTTACTCCATAGCATATGAGGTTCCCCTTCTCAATTGAGGGGGGGAGGAAGAGGGGAAGGAGGGACGGAAGAGGAGAAGGAGAGCTGAAATAGACATAATGGCCAAGGAGCCCTGGCACTAGCTTGACAGAGTTCAGCAACAGAAGGTCCAAATCTGGCATACATTTCTCTATATAGGTACCATAGTGAAGTCTCTTAAGGTCAGATACAAGTAAGTCTTGCGTCCGGCTTTGGTGCAGTGGAAACCTACATAAGACGACACAAGCCTCCAAAATCCTCTTTTCTGATTTCTGCACAGCCACTTATGGCTTAGTAGAAAGCCAGCTTTTTGTAGAATCTAGCCCTTCCATCGTATCACAATAACAGAAGCAGCCATAGGGTCCAATATTGCAGTCCTTACTCAGACAAAACTCCTACTGGCTTCACTGGGAGTTTTGCCTAAGTAAGGGATTGCAATTTTAGGTTTTCCATTTTACAAACTCATAAAACAATGTCTGTGAATGTAAAGGAGTGGTCTATGTTGTTTAGTTCAGAATAAAGTAAGTCCACAGTCCACAACGGAGCACCCTTGCGTGTACACATCTATCCTGAATATATTTAATTATGGAGCATATCTTCATAATTAAAATTAATTTTACAACATTGATACAATATATTTTCAACATATGTACATACATTTAATGAAACATACGATGCATATATAGACACTATTGGTGAAATCTCTTTCTCCTGAAAGTCAATGGGAGTTTTGTCATTGATTCCAGTGGGGTCAGGACAGAAGCCTATTTCTTTTTCCCCCTTTGAAAACTATCCAAACCTTTGCGTACAAATAGAGCCATTAATGGAAAGCAACACTCTACAAGTAAGACAATACGCATATCAATTAATCAACAGGATACACACAAGGCAATCAATTTTCCCAAATCAATTAAAAAAAGAAGAAAGAAGAAGAAAAAGAATTTTATTTCTACTTGTTTAAATGGAAAAAAAATCAGATTACTCAGTTATTGAAAACTGTTTCACATTTGCATTGTGTCTTTGTTATATTCAGCCAGATACTGGATAACTTGTACAGAAGAATTATATGTAGGAAATCTGAAAGTTATTTTTTCTAATTGAGGTAAAAAAAATGTAAACAATCTATTTCAGTCATCCAAAAAAAGGCAGAAGAGGAGGTAGGGGGGCATGTGATAAATATTAGAAAACTTTTTAGATTGTAGTTTTAGTTATGCATGATGGGTCAGTATTGGAAAAAGTGTCATGTTCTTTTTTCCATGCCTCTTTGTGCACCCATGGAAGACATGTCCTACAGTGTTTCAGTCATTTGCTGAAGTTTGGTCATGGTGGTGGGGATGTTGTTAGGGAACTAAAAAGAGCAACGTCCATTTGAAGCTTGTCTGTGAACTTTGCATGAACCGCCAGGAATAATGTAGTGTGATGACAAGCCAGTTATACCTTCCACTAAATTTGCTGTCTGGAATGAACTGAAATAGTGTTTGGTTTGTGTAATTACGTCCATCTATCTTTATATTCCAGCGGCATATCGCAAATTGAAAATACTAAAAATTGACTGTTGGTTCTGATATTTAATGATTGCCAAAGACAAGACGATGATTTATTGGTTACTTACCGATGTGACACATTTGCATCTTATTAGACGGAGATTACTATTCCTTAAAATGCGGACGAGGCCTGATCATGTCTGATGGATTGATTTGATTTGCAAATGTAATCAAACTAATAAGAGGGAAAAAATGAGCAATAATGCCTTGTTTTTCAACTGGCAATCACTCCCCTGCCAACAACGCTGATATCCCTGACTAAGCAGCCTTCACACAGTCTTCCTGTCTCCTCAAATAAACAAAGGGATGCAGAGAGCTTGATAAGAGGATAACAAGCCAAGTATGGATGTAACAAGGAGCCTATACCTCAGAACAGTATAGCTGCATTAATGGGCTAGTAGGCATACTAGCCTAAGACTTGCTGTGACTTCTATCATCTTAAAAAACCTCAACAATATCCATCCAGCTAGAACAAGAAAACCCAGAAAAACGTAGCAGTTTTAATTAAGGGAATCCCAGAGGGATATCCATCACCAGTGCAAAAGCAATAAGTTGCAGGTGAAATTATTAGAATACAGATGTAATGGGAAGCTAGTTTAGGAAAGTAGTTTGACCAGTTGGAATCACAACCTATGGGCAGAAGTCAAGAGAACAGTTTCAAAGGACTATCACATGGTGTTTTTAAAACCTCCCAAATCATAAATACAGACTTTCTATAGATTTTTCCCTGCACTGAATTGATAACATAATCAGCTAAGGAGTAAGTTCCACTACAGACACACTAGCATGCAGGCCACGTGCTGGTATTTCTGTAAGGGCTGAAATATGGTTCTAGCTAAGAACAGATTCTTATTCTGCTTTACAGTAAGTGACCTTAATTCCCCACAGCAGGGCTCTTTTCCTCGTTAATGACCTCATCGCACAATAAGTGGTGGGCCCTCCGTCTGGCTTGCTGGAGAAGGTGTGTTGCCCCTTTAAGGGCTAGAGAGCCAGAGTTTTACCTGTTACAGAGGCAGGCAGCTCCATACCAGGTCAGCCTGGAGAGGCTGATCCATCCCCTAAGTCACAGGAAGAGAGAGGGGGCTATTTATGCCCATGTCTGTGCAGTAAAAGCCCCCTTTTTTACCGGGACCAGGCAGAGCAACATCCACCCTTTGACCCATAGAAGTAGCTAAAATGCCATGTTTCGTCTTGATCTGCTGTGGGCATTAGCTAGTTGCTCCTTTCTCAGGGGGCTGGGAAGGAATTTTTCACTCACCGCCAGGGCAAGATGGGTTTTTCACCTTTCCCGCAGCAGGTTGGGGGCTTAGTGGGGGGGAAAAAACAAAAGGGGAAGTTAGGTTATGAGGTTGCAATTCATTATGTAACCGTGGGGTGGCTGTCCAGTGCTGGTACTCCATAGAGAATGAGTGGAAATCAAGGAATCAAACCCTCCTCCTTTATAGCCCCCCTTATCCCTTATTAAAGGAGCAGGTTGGCTAGGGACCCAGGATGGGTAAGGGGGAGGGGTAAGCAGCCCCTCCCAACATAGGCGCCGACTCCGTGGGTGCTCCAGGGCTAGAGCACCCACGGGGAAAAATTGGTGGGTGCTCTGCACCCACCGGCAGCCAAGCTCCCCACCCCAGCTCACCTCCGCCTCCTCCCCTGAGCGCCCTGTGTCCCCACTTCTCCTCCCAGTGCTTGCGCTGGTTCACAGCGTAACAAGCTGTGGAAGGGACGGGGGAGGAGCAGGAACGCAGCGCGCTCAGGGGAGAAGGCAGGCCCGGGCGGGGATTTGGGGAAGGAGTCCAATAGGGGCAGGGAGGGGGCAGAGTTGGGGCGGGGACTTTGGAGAAGGAGTTGGAATGGGGGCGGGGCAGGGACGGGAGGGGGCAGGGCAGGGGTGGAATCAGGGCGGGGCTGGGGGCGGGGAGGGGGAGGTCGAGCACCCACTGGCGCCAGGAGAAGTTGGCACGTATGCCTCCCTATATATGTAAATGATTATGGAATTATCTGCACTATGCAATTTTATCTGCTGGGTGCTCCCAGACATTCAGGAATGACGTTGTGGCCTAATTACATCACATCCAGTGTCTGCTGTCCTTCTTCCAGCATAGCTGGAGGGAACTGCAATAAGTCTCCCATACCATCCCTCTCCCGCTCCCCACTCCACCAAATAGAAGGCAAATAATAAACTTTGAGGCCTGCAAAGCTGATCATGACATACATCTTTAGGGTCTGATTCAAAACACACTGACATCAATGAAAGTCTTTCTATTGACTTCAATGGGGTTTGGGATCAGACCCTTACAAAGGGAAGACTGGAGTGTGAACCTTGATAGTTATGGTTCTGATCCTGCACACACTGAAGCAAATGGATAACTTTGCTCAAGGGAGCTGTTCATGTGAGGAAATTTATTCATGTACTTAAGTGTTTGCAGGATTGGTTACTAAGTTGCTGCAGTAAAAAGTATCAATTGCTATCACACACTTTGTTAAAGAAACAGACATTAACAAGGTGTTAGGTAAAAACAAAGTTGAATTTATGAAATTAATTACCATGCTCGAAGGACTCAAAATATTTCCATAATTTAGAACTGCACAGCCAAGGCAATATGAATGTATATAAAGATATCCTAACAGTGCAAAAGCATCCTGGTCAAATTCCAATTAAATAATTATATTCTGCCTGCCTAAAATTCCCCCTCTAATTTTAACTGGATTAGGTATACGTCACTGCTTGTCCTAAACTGTTGTTTAGTGTTGCTATAAAAAGTCATCACCTTTTCTATGGCAAATTTTAGCCTTTAGTAAAAAGGTTCAGGAACATATGCCACCATAGCAATATATATATATATTGCAGACATGATCTCCATAGGTTATGTGGTTGTAGATGGCATTACTCAGTTAGTAGGCATATTAACACTCTCATTATCAACACCATAGGCGCCAACTCCGTGGGTGCTCTGGGGTTGGAGCACCCACGGGGAAAAATTAGTGGGTGTTCTGCACCCACCCTGCCCCACGTTCTCCCCTCCCCTCCCCAAGCACGCCGCGTCCCCGCTCCTCTGCCTACCTCCCAGCGTTTCCCGCCTAGCTGCCGCCAAACAGCAGTTTGGCAGCATTAGCATGCTCTGGGAGGGAGGGGGAGGAGCGGGAACATGGCACGCTCAGGGGAAGAGGTGGGGCTGGGATTTGGGGAAGGAGTTGGAATATTGGCAGGGAGGGGGCGGAGTTGGGGTGGGGACCTTGGGGAAGGGGTTGGAATGGGGGCAGGGAAGGGGTGCAGTGGGGGTAGGGCCAGGGGCAGGTAGGGGGGGTTGAGCACCCACATGAAAGAGGGGAAGTCGGCGCCTATGATCAAAGCCCTCTACTCTAGTGGTTCTCAAGCAGGGGTACATATACCCCTGCGGATACTCAGAGGTCTTTAAGGGGGGTACATCCACTCATCTAGATTTTTGCCTATTTTACAACAAGCTACATAAAAAGCCCTAGCAAAGTCAGTGTAAACTAAAATTTCATACAATGACTTGTTTATACTGTTCTATATACTATACGCTGAAACATAAGTACAATATTTATATTCCAATTGATTTATTTTATAATTAAATGGTAAAAAGTAAGCAATTTGTCAGTAACAGTGTGCTGTGACACTTCTGTATTGTTATGTCGGATTTTGTAAGTGAGTAGTTTTTAAGTGAGCTGAAACTTGGGTGTATGCAAGACAAATCAGACTCCTGAAAGGGGTACGGTCGTCTGGAAAGGTTGAGAGCCACTTCTCTACTCTGTATGCCGTCCCCTGGAATGTTATGCTGCGCTATCTGTTGTTGGGCTTTTTCCCAGCAGGTAGATGCATGAGAGTGGTGAACCAACTGGATTTGCCCTGCCATTCCCCCCAACCTGCTCATAAGTCTTTCCCAGGCTGCTCATGCACAGAGAGCAATTGCAGAGCAATGCAGGCTCTTCCCTTCAAGCGTTATTTACATTGGATTTGGAGGCCTTCTTACACCTGACACTGCTGAGCAATCTCAACCTTCAGTACTGTCAACTGGAATTAAGGGACCCCACCCCTCACATAAGGAGGGATCAATTCTACAAGGTGCTGCAGCAAGGCGCGGAGTGCCCTAAACAACCACTGAAGTCAGCGAGAGTTGAGAGCTGTCAGCTGCTTTCAGGATGAAGCCTTTAATGAGTAGCACAGATTGATTATTAAATTAAGAAATGTCTCTTGTGTCTGGCTACAATAACGTGTCTTATAAGTTTAGGGAGAAAACGTTCTTGGGAATGTTATTCAATGTTACAGAACACGTTGTGCACAGTCTGCACATTTTCAAATAAAAAGGAACATGCTACAGGGTTGGTTTGTTTTAAAGTAAAAAACAACAACAACCTTCTCTAACTACTACTGTGTGCAATGAACTCCGGAGTATTTTAAACCTGGAGAGAGTGAATTAAAAATATCAAGGGAAACAAACTTAATAGTTACTGCCCAGTAAGTATTTATTTTAGGTAATTAAATAAATGAGTATTTAGGACCCAACATATAAGGCTAATTCTCTTTTTTATATACATATATCAAGCACTGCTCAAAAAGAAGCTTACTGTTAGCACTGGAAACATAAGTTCACAAAGCTCTTGTATGCTCCAGCTGATGCAGAAGGAGATTACTGCCGACTGATTTTTAAAAACTGCTGACTCTGTTGATCAGATTGGTCCAAGTCTTGCCATTAGCACCCATATGCTCTTTTTTTCCTCTTATATCTATGCCCTGGTCACCATGTGTCCTGCCAGAAACGTGCTGACTGGCTAAGGGGGCCTTGCGATTCAGGTAATTAATCCTATTCTAATGTAGGTTAAGCAGGTGTGAAGCCTACCTCATCCAGAGAGAAAGTAGATGCTGTTTAGAGGCACCCTTGGAATTACAGTATTTAGTTGGGCTCAGATGACTTCAGGAAACTAGACCAGTCTGTGCTGCTGACCTAGTCATACAGGTGTAAACCTGTCTGCTCTAAATCCAGTCTGAGCAACTGGCTCTTTCTCCCACCCTGGATTTACAGTGTCAACAACACATGGCTGTAAAGCTCTTCCCCACCCATATAGAAGTAAATACACTTTTGTTGGAGGCAAAGCTAGATGATTAACTGTAACCTGCTTGGTTTTAGAATTAACTAGACTGAGAGGCTGCAATATGTTGAGGGATGTGTTGATTTAAATTTACCACTTCAAATCCAGTATGTCAGTTGATCATCTTGATAACCAAGTTTGAACACACAGCACTTGTGATCTTATGGAAAAGATGATCAGGGATTGCATTAGGCTTTTAAAATCATCTAAAAATCTTGCTGTGTTTGGAAGCCTTTATATTCTTTCTGATTCTGGTCGAAATAGCTCTATAGAAGCAGGGAGGGGAAGACAGCAACAAAAGTGTTCTTTATTATCCACAAATAAAAAGTCCAACAGTGCAACCCTCCTGACTCGGGTAAATAATATTCACTCATCCAAGGTAGAATTGTGGGATTGGGCCCATGTGTCTTAGCCTGTTTTAGAGCAAGTAAACCTCCTGTCTTGAGCGGAGTATTTCTCATTTGCTCATCTTAGAAAGAATTGGCCTTCCTTGTCTATTGACTGTATGGCGTAAGTTGTTTGGGAAATGAAGCACCCTAAAAGATTATTTCAGCAATTTAAATTGGTATTTTATAGCACTCTCCTAATTAGCAGTCATTTAAAATGGTTGGAAATTGCACTAAATTATGGGGGAACCAGCATGATTTTAAGGAAATAATATGCCGGTAAATGCCTAGCATGCCCTGGCATTTCATGTGTGGCACTCCAGATGCTCTCCCATTTGTAAATTCCACTGCTGCTTGAGTCTCAGGTCAATTCTGAGGTCAGCTAGTGCCGCAGATATCAGATTAATTTTCTTACAGAGAAGGAAAAATGGAGCGTGTAGTAAAATAAGAAAGGAAATAGGATACAATGATACATTTAGACTCTCTTCTGGTAATAAGGTTAATTCTGTATTGCCTAGAAAAAATGAAAACTGTAAGACAGTCACCTGCAGTGGGCGTGGAGCTAATCTACTGAACCCTTAGTCACACAAAATCAGTGTACTAATGTGAATATTATGGTCCCATAAGTGGGACTACCTGCTTAAGGCTCAACTCTGCAAGGTGCTGCAGTTCTCAGCTCGCATTGGCATAGGGACTACCGATGTGAGTCGATCCCTAGATGAAGTATATGGCACAGCTCAACTGACTTCAGTTAAACTACGCCAAATTACACCACCTGGGTCATAGACTTGTGTGTGTGTTTTACATGAATTGTATAAACGTGCATATATATATTTTCCTCTAGACTTTCTCATTTTAATTATTCCATTTTTTAACAAGTATAATATCTATTCCTATGTTCTTCTTTTCAATTTAAAATCTATTCCAGAGGTGGCCAAACTTACTGATCCTCCAAGCTGCACATGACAATCTTCGGAAGTTCAAGATCCGGGGGAAGCCTGCCCGGGCGTGGGGCTTTAGCCCCGCAGGAGGCACCTGCCAGAGCTCAGGGCTTCAGCCCTGTTCCTGCTGAAACTGCAAGCCCTGGCAGGCGCACCCCACAAGGCTGACACCCCTACCCCACCACAAGGCAGAGGTCTTGCGCTCCACCCCAGTCTGCTAGGTGGAGAGTGGGGGGGGCACAGGGGACTCTGTGAGTAGGGTGAGCAGACGTCCCGATAAAATCGGGACCAACCCAATTTTTAGCTCTTTGTCCCGCATCCCGACAGATGCACAGTTGGGACGCCATTTGTCCCGATATTGCGGCTTCAGACACTCTTGCCGTTTGTTTTTTGCTTCAGCAACTTTGCTGCTGCCGGGTTTTTTTTTGCTTCGGCAACTTCGCTCTGGCCGTTTTTGTTTCTTTTGTTGCTTCTCCCATGTGTCCCGATATTATGTTGGTTTCATCTGGTCACCGTATTCGCGAGCCACAGTGTGGCCACCCCATATCTATTCTATTGGTGATCTCAAAACCCTAAAATGCTCAGTAGAAATCCAAAACCCAATGTGTAAATGTAGTGGGATTAAGTTTTGTTTAATTTCCCCTCTCATCCCTACCCCACGACTTCCAACCCTTTTAAATATGAAAAATGCAATTGTGTATTCTCAATCCAATGGGCAACTCAGTAATTCAGCTTTTGTCTAACAAGGAAGCAGACTGTTTAAGTCAGTCCATATGTCACCTAAGGTAACATACGTGTCCGAATTTTGTTATGAAAATTATGAATAGAAAAATATAGCTAATTTTTTTACTCTAGCATTTAAGATTCAAATAATGTCTGTTTCTATTTAAAGAAATACAATTGGAAACTGCCATTATTTGGTGTTCATTTGTTATCATTTCATTAACCATTTATCATTTTTTAAAGTGCCACAGAAGTGAATAGCATTATGTAGGCTGTGATAGAGGTAGCAATATATTTTGCAAAAATTTAATAATTTCACACTTCATTATAAAATTATTTGGAAACTTTTACATCTTTTGTTTAATTATTATCAATAGGTATAATACAGGATTCCATATTTGTAGCATGAAGAAAATGTGATGAATATTGGATGGAAATCTTGCATTTTGCTATGTAAAACTTATTCTCCAAGTCTGCAACATAAGAAAATAATTTTCCGCTTCCTTTTTAAATGCATATGTTTTCAGATTAGTCTGTGATATTCTATAGAAACTGTCTCTTTTATGCTTCAAGTCTCCAGCTGCCACACAATTTATATCTCTTTCCTCTCCTCTTTGTTTTTCAGCCATTTTCCCTGAATGTCAAAGCCAATTTAGTGCATTTCACTTTGCTGAATAAATCAGAGGCGAAATCCTTGCTAAAAGTGAAAATTTGATTTGCTAAAAGGAGCTTAGGGCAACTATTAATCAATATATCCAGAGTGTCAAAGCTAAGGCCATGATAGACATGTATTCATTTGGAGATTGGTTGAGGCAGATAAAGGGGGACACTGGGGGAAAAAGTGCAACAACCAGACTGTGCATGTATTGGGGAGGGGGTGTTGCTTTAAAAAGGGGGAAAGGATTCTGATTCTGAGAGAAACTGATTTTACTGAAGGATTTAAGCATTTTTAAAGGCTTTGTTTTAATGAAGAGTAAATAAGTGGTGAGCTGAAAGTTCTTTTGTGATCTGATCAACTGAACTATTTTTTTTACAACATTCTTTCAGTGGACAATGGATGTTAAAACCGAAAGCAGCAGGAGTTACTTGTATGAGTTTCACTGGATGTCTTCATATCAAGCTCTTTTGAGTCGTTTAGAATATTTATTTTATATAAGACTTGGAATGGATAGATGGTTGGGCATGCAAGATTTTCTTTTCCGTTAATTTAATGCTAGTCATACATGTCAGAATTGATAATATCAGAAACTGAAGTCCTGTGTTTAGCCACAGGACAGGCACAGAATATCAGCAGGACAATCTTCCTCACATCTCCCCTCCCAGTGTGCCTCATCCTTACCTGGAACCAATCTTCCCTGAACAGCAGACATGCTAATATTGTGTGCATCTGTTATTGCACTTGGGCCTGCTCCTGTTTCCATCAAAGTCAATGGAAGTTTTGTGGTTGATTTCAGGAGGAGTGGAAGCAGATCCCTAGAGATTTTTGTGCCAGATCCACAGATCTCAGATGAATATTCCAAATACTTTTAAAATGAGCATCTCATACAAGAGAGATACAAGACCTTTCTGTGACTGTCGTTTCCACCACTACCACTTTCCCATTTTTATTTGAAAACACTGGGTACTTTTGTTAACGTACGTGCCTCATAACACATCTTCTCATACAGAACCACTGGCAGTGGTGTAGGCTACCTTAGGAGCATTTCTAAATTTCCCCCCCAATTTGCTAACACTAGCTCAGATCCACCAGTGTTAGCAATGTTGATGTACCAAAGTAGTGTAGATGAGCTGCTGGCATTGTAAGCACAGTGTTGGAGCAGGGTTACTCAGCATGGTGCTTAAAACATGGGCAGCAGCTGGCAGCCCATCCACACTAAGGCTCCAGGATTCCAATTTGCCAGTTAGTGTCCCCCAAGGTGCTAAGAGAAACACGGTTGAGTGCACATATGAACGCATAATATAAGCACATATTCATATAAATGTATCTCCACAGTTATCTATAATAGTCACAGTGGAACCCTCTGATACAGTGAAATTCAGGGAGAGACCGTTCAAGGAGATCCGGGGCTCATGAGAAGCTGTTTGACTTGGATCCCTGACTGTAAGGCCCAGTCAGTGACCTTCTCCCATGACGCGTATGCCATTTAAACTGTGGGTTGGGGGAGGAGATAAAATACCATAGGGAAATAGTTCATATGTCCAGATCCAGTGTGCATGCTTGTGGAAGGGGGTTAAAGGAAGAGTGGATAGTGTTTTTCTGATGAACAGGAGACAAGGGGAACTTGCAAAATGTCCAAGACAGTGCAGGGATAAAGGGCAAGATGTCCTGATTCCCCAGGAGGCTCAAGTTATTATCACTACAGAGCTGTCAGGCAGCATGAAGCAGCTCATACTCCATACCATGTAGCATGAGCAGTAAACACCACATTAGCATTTCCACCTGTTTCTGAAGGGACAGGGACTCCAGGACCTGGGGACTGCTGTGCAGCTGCAAAATTGGAAGTGTTGCCTACAATGGCCCTGAATTCAGCTAGGAGCATAACAGGCTGTGGAAGGTCATAAACTCAACAACACCACATGATTACATTGTGTGGGAATGAGTGGGTATGGAGTGGGTGCACAGTGGGGCTCTGTATCCATTCCATACAGCAAAGCTGGGCTTTGCATCAACTCCTGCAGAAAGAAGGCTATGGGGACAGACCGGAAGGCTGGCCAATGCATATGTGATTATACACACCCAGTGGTCAAAGTGCTGCAGAGAGGCTGAAGTAAAGGCAATGGAGAGGCTGTAAGGGTACACTCCCTGGAAGGTGTGAGGTGAAGAGCATACATGCAGCCCCATGTAATTGTCCCACATAAAGTCCCAGCCTGTCTCCAAAGTCCTTTGGGCCTATGTGGAGTTAGTTCTGCATGTGCAATTGACCCTGGGTACTGTAAAACTCCATCTATTGTGAAGGAGCATGGCAGGTCAAAGTTTTTCATTTACACTTTATATTACACAATGATTTACATATAATATACACACACACTTTAGGGTACACATAGTATATGTGAGAGTATGTGCATAAATACATATATACACACACCTTCCACGCACATATACACATAGGATACATTGCTGGAACACTTTAAAGTGATTATTTCCAGCTTCTTCTTTATGTCTTTATCCACATTTTTATCACACAGCGTGGCATTTCTGGAGCAGATGATGAGTAAAGGGCAGTTTAAAAATGACAACTCTACAGCGAATCATATTCCTGTTCAGTTTTAGAATGTTAAACTACACCCCTGAGAGCTGCTTTGGAAAGTAAAGCTTAAATATTGTCCTCTACACAGAGTGTATTGGAACAATAATGTTTCATAAAACATTAACATTAGCACTAAAATATTCAAAACATTCTTGGATCTGCTCCATCAAAAATCATACCCGCATGTAGTACCCCTTTTAAATACCAGGACAGTGCCTATTTTTACCTATACCTATAATGGAATATTGTTAATTCCTGGCAAAATATGAACACATTTGAAAGCAAGCAAGTTTAACTTATGAAATTGTGTAACTAGTTAATTTTTGATAGATTAGCCCAATGTAGTGATTTCAACCACATTTTTCATTTTAAGTGCGAAAACTTGATTTCTATGGTCTGGTTGGTGTTTTTTCATGCATGCACATTTTTTTAGAGAACATTTTGTCCCTTTAGCTTCCTGTTATGCACAGTTTTAAGAGCTTAATGTTTCCTGCCTCCACTTAGAATAAGAGAACATTGCACATTTTTGCTGAATGTCAATGAGACAGTTACATTACAGAAATGGTGCCTGAGTGACTCTGAAACTGTGACTAGACATCAGCAGAATTCCATCCTATACTGGAGAATAGCTTAATTAATTCAATATGCCCAAAATAAAATGCCTCCCCCCAATCCAAAGCAAAGGGGAGGGCCTCAACCACAAGTAAGCCATTGAGTGAAACAGTTGTCTGTTATGTAAAAAAAAATGTCTAGCACAGCTCCATAAATATATTTAGGCCGTTTATATAGGTCAACTAATGTGGGTTTTGTCTCATCAGGCAGGAGATGAAGCAGCCTCAGTGTCTCCCTAAGCACCTTCAGCATTTTGCTAACGAAGTTACAGTACATAGGAATATTTTAATCTGACAGAAAGAACAACAATAGATCTGACTGCTGGGCTGATAATCTTCTTATCACACCCTGTGAAACCTAGCTCTAATATTTGACTGAGCCTCCATTACTTGGCAACCCATTCTAAAAAGGCCAACAATGGAGAGAGAGAGAATGAAGTGGAGTGTGCAAGTACCTCCATATCTACATAAAAGAGATTAGAGGCGACAGCATTCCATTTTACAGCTCAATCATATTGTGTTAGCATGCGCTTATCCGAGCGCGGACAAAATTGAAAGAGAAATAAAAAAGAGTCAGGCAGATAGGAACCAGAAAAGCGAGGCATGAGCAATTTCAAGGATATAAAAGGATGCTAATGGCGGGGCCCTGTCATTCTTAAAAAGGGCTATTAGGGCACCATCATCTGTTCTTGTGCCCTTACGCTCCTCTAACTAAAGTCAAGCATTTCTTAATACCATTGTGCTCTTTTTCTTCTTCAGATAAGACATGGTCATGTTTCATAACAACACACTTCCCATTTATTTGATTTATTAACGTGAGTAGACTAATTCTATTTGCTGATAAAGCCTTTCCATACATATTTTTCTTTCAATATTTCCTTCTGTAGAACCGTACACATTTTGTTCAGAAAAAGCAGCTGTTAGAGAATATTCCCAATAATTCAGAAGTTCTAATGATTTTATGATAGCATATGAGTTTAATATAATTTAAAGCAAATTTTAGGAGGTGACCTCCACAGAGAATGGTGTAGATGGAGGGATCAAATGCATACAGCACGTTACTTTCTGTAGATAACTTCAAGAAATAATCCTCCTTTATAATGGCTGAAAAAATGTTATTTTTTTCCGCAATAAAGTTGTCTTTCAAAATATAAAGGTTTCCATTGAATTACAATGCATTAAAGCTAAGTCTTTTATTGGTTCTAATACAACTGAAATGAAAGGGCCTTTAATCATGTTACACCTGAAAAAATTACTGCAATAAAGGAAGATCTGGTGTAGCCCACATGATGGGCCAAATTCACTCCCATATAATGCCACTGCATTCAATGGACTGCCACCAAAGGTTTATTTGGCTGACTATGACTATATAACAATTCATACCTTTGTTGCTCTTTGTTCCTTTTATGACTTGTCCCTTTTCCCAGTTCCACTGTATCACTGCCTGGAATAACATGTGCTGGCACAGGCAACAGCAGGGTAGCACAACTGCAGGCTTCTCTACAGTTGTTTTGTGCCAATGCTAGTCATTAGTTAGGCTCTGGCAGCCCAAGTTCAGCAGCACTCCATCATTCAAAACCAAACTAAAAACCTTCTGATCATGCTCATCACATTTGCCCTTTAGCATGTCAAGCCCTTCCTCATTTTGATTTTTGTGATCTAAAGCAGCAGGCACAGATTTTATCACTAACCTCGGCTTATCAGAAGGCTTAGGAAAGGATTGCCTTTGTTTACTATTTAGGGTATTTTTTTTAACCCAAATGGGGTCAAGCAAGTAACCTTAGATAGTGCAGCTTTACCATGGCAGGTGTGTTTTTGACTTTGTCTCATAAGACAGGGCTGGCCGACTATAGAAGTTTTCCTCAGCTAGTTCAGATTGCGGGTCTTAAATTTAGAATACCAGTTTACAGCGTCCAATAGCTTTTTATGCTAACTACAGGCACTGAATTGTTTTTAAAAGATTGCTCAGTTTCTCCACTCCCCCCACACCCCCCACTCCAAAAGAAAGCTGTGCAACGTATTCACAAATCAAACTGATAAAAGGTCCTGGGGCAATCATCGTGGTGTGTGACTGACTTCGAGCTCCAGTACTCTATTTGAGTTAGACTGATGTAGGTATCTTCCGAAGATGAAGCTCAAACTCACCTATTTAACTAGTTTTGACTTAATTTGGGGTGCTTTATTAGCAACCAGTGTAAGACAAAGTAGCTAGTATAATACAGAGTGATGTTTAAATTAGTTTACAATTTGCTTGGGCTCATCTAGAACTGCTCTGAACAAAGCCATTCAGAAATGTCAGCTGTGTTCCTAACCACTGTAACAAATTGTTGCCTGAACGCTGCACACCTAATGACTTCAAATTAGCTTCACTGCGATATTGCCTGACAGTTCGTTACGACTGTTAGCAACATAGCTGGCGTATCATGACCAATAAATTGGTTTCAGTGTGGGCTGGGAAAGGGACTTCCATCAATTTGATTAAAGAAATTACTGTAGCATTCAAAGCATAAAGACAAACTAGTTTAAGGAGACAGAAATAAGTTAACTGTACCAGAAAAACATTGCTCATAATTCAAAAGCTTGTTTATAAACCATTTGTGGTACAAACTTTGAATAAATACATTTCATCTGGGCAGAATATGAAATATTTCAGCACGTGTTGGATACTGTCTCCCTACAGAAGTAAAATTATGCTTTAGAAGCATATTGATTATTAATGATTAATTATTATTTATTATCTGTACTATGGTAGGACCAGAAGCAAAATTGGGGCCCCACTGTTCTTGACATATAGGAAGACAAAAACCCAACACTTAAGTGTTGAGTCACTACCACAAGAAATGCTTAAAACAAAAGAATCTCAGGAACAAAGTAACATACTGAAATGTAGATGTTTTCTATCTGCTGTTCCATGCATAAATAAGATCCAGTATTCTGGCTTGCTGTATGTATATATGTAGTCTATACAGTCTATTAATATTATAATAAGGGTACAATTTCTGGGGGTAGTAGAAATATACATTATTTTTTAACTTTGATAAACAGAAAATTGCCTGGATTGCACATTCACATTAAGGTGAATCAGAGAATTCCATGGGGTAAAATGAAATCTAAAAGGACATTGCTACATTGGCTATAGCAATTAAAGTACATCAGTCCTCGTTGTGAACGGTTGGTATTCTGAGGCTTCAAATGGCAATTAGCTGACAGAAATGTACAGATATCTCTAGTTATCCTGCTAGAATACCAAGATGAATATAATACAATAAATAACATCAATAAAAAGCTAACATTTTTTCATATGTTTGTGAAAGGTGAGAGACTGACAGTGTATTTGTTTATTAACCCATAGAATGACCGCACTACACATTAAGCAGGAGTGGAGGAGAGGGCGTTGTCCGGCTTGCTAGAGGAAGGTGCATACCTCTTTCAGGAGTAGAGAGGCACAGAGTGAGTTTGAAGCAGCCGCCGAGCAGGTCAGCCTGGGGATACTGACCCATTGCCCCAGGTGACTGGAAGAAAGGGGAGATGACATAGGCACATGCCGGACTAGAGAAGCCCACTTTTACCTGGACCTGGCACAGCCGGACAATAGGTACTCAAACACTGCATTGAAAACATGCTTCAGCCCTGACCTGGAAGATCCACAAATCTTTGCTCTGAGAGATTATTTCTGCTAACCACTGTCTCAACTGAGATTGCTATTTAGCTTTAATTATGATATGTTATTGTGTGATGTGGACACTGGTCCATCTTGCACAGACCAAGGAAATATTGAGATACGGTGTGGTTACCTTGTGCCATACTGCTGGCATAATTTGGCCCAAAAACCAGTTTAACTCTCCCAAGGACTTTAACCCCAGATTAAGGTGATCTGCCTACTAATGTATGTGTTCGTATGCCACTTCCCCAACTCCTGCTGGCATAGCAGGGGAGAGGGATAGTGGCCAGGATTTCCCTATTTCACACTGAACTTTAGTTGCATTTTTTACCACTTTGGAGTGTTTACAGTGCAGCCTTCAGACTGCTCTAATCTGGTGCAGAGGAACTAGCCTTGTATATAATTTTAAAGAGCCTGCTTTAAGATGTCTTTGAACACACATCTCTCAGTAGTGCCCTGTGCAGTTCAGCTGCACCTGAGATCTGGTCCTCTTTAATAAAAAACATGTTAAAACATTCCTTCACTTATACCTCCGCTAGTACCATTTAATAGTAAGAATAATACTATGTCCAGACCAGGATATATTGTAATCCACATTCCTGAAATGACTCTGCAGTCTTAAACATAAAACTTTATAAATCTGTCATCCCATTTTGTCACTGTAATGTAATAATCTGTGTGCTGATTTTCAGGCAGTCATTGTTTTACAACTAGATATATATATTATGTACCTGGAATATGTTTAGCCCATCCAATGATGACCACCAATTCTCTGTCTGCCAGGTCACAAAGTGTGGTGAGCGCTTTGATGTCACTATCTGGAACAGTGGGGTCAGGCATGGCATAGATCTTCTCTGGTTCAGCAACCAGCAAATGGGAGACAATCTTGTTATCTGTAAAAATGGACCAGAATGCTACAAGATCACCAATAGTGTTACCCTATTTTTCTAACAGATGAATTAAGTTTCACATTAGCTTAAAAACAGTGACCAAATTTAACCCGTGTGACAGCAGAGCTTAACTGGGTCCCATATAAACATTTTCAGGAAACATGACTAAAATATTGTACATAAATTAAAAAAAAATTATTAGATCATAACATTTGGAATAAAATTGTCATTGACAAAACTTTTAGGTGTTGAAATATTTTTAGGTTTAGCAAATTGAGACTTTTTCTATTATTTATATTTTTGGATATAGTGTTTTTAAGAAAAGCTGCACATTACCTGAATACAAATAACACAGACAATTAACAAATCATCAGATCCTTAAAATCTGAAACTTCTGTTGCCATTCTCAGATGTCAGAGTCAAACTGTCCTAATACATGTAACCACAAGAGTTTCTGAGCAACTATCACCCTATATATCTTATAGTACCTATAGCCTGCTCTTTTAGAATGATAACACTAAGATTTGTAGTCCCAGAGGCTTGTATTCTAGGAAGAAAATGCTACTGCCTGTTAGGATGACCAGACAGCAAGTGTGAAAAATCAGGACAGGGGGTGGGAGGTAATAGGAGCCTATATAAGAAAAAGACCCCAAAATCGGGACTGTCCCTATAAAATCGGGACATCTGGTCACCCTAGTGCCTGTATTTGTGCTACTGTGTAATGCAGAACCTCAGAATCTCACCCAAAATTAGCTTCTTTTAATTTAAACAGGAGGGGGCTGATACTCCTTTCATTTACAGATAAAATCAGGAGTAACTCCATTAAAATCAATGGAAATATATCAATGTAAAACTGGTGTAAGTGACATCAGAATTTGAGAAAACGCTTTTGTTCACAAAATTATTATTGTATTATTTTGGAATACTTTTTAATATCTGTAACATTTTCATGTATTTAATATTTATTTTGCATACAGCTGAATCGTGTGATCTATGTGAACAATCAAAAAAGAAACAGCAAGAAAAACAGCATGGGCTTATTACAAGACGCCCCAACTCTACAATACACAAGTAGCAAACAAATAAAATCTGTCAGTATTACACTGTATATTGAGGCTTTAATTTGGGAAGCAAAAAGAAGCCTTTTTTTCTTCTTTAGAAGCCTGATCCACCTCCCAGAGAACTCAGTAGAAAGACATCAATGGGAGATGGATTGGGCCCTTACGTTTTCTATACTTTTCCCAAGATATGCAGCAAGGTGTCCTACTTTTTAACGATAGGTACATCTTGTAGCATACCTGAAATGTATCAGCCAGACATAAAACATATGTTCTTAGAGCCCAAACAGTAGCCCTTTAGAGGACTTAGACTAATCCTTTCAGTCCCTTGGGATAAACAGTCATGTGGCTTGACATATACAGGAGTCGATCCTGAGAAGACTGTCCAGCACCCTCAACTCCCTCTTACTGCCATGAAAGCTGATGGAGTTGATATTTTTTCCTACTGCCAAATATCACCTATAGGCCTTACTGTCCTCACAGGAAAAACTTACAACTGAAATAAATGGGAGTTTGACTTGCATAGCGACTGCAGGACAGGTTCCAAGATATCTGCTCATGTCAGGTTTCCCTAAATATCATTCCTTGATTTTGATTTCTGATGCTTTACTGCTCTTTTGTGACACTGACTCCTTGATTCCGATCTATTTTCAGTAGTGTTTTAGCCTTATTACAAATTTGTGTAAAATTGTCGTACATGTAAGTCCTTCATAAAAGAAGTGCAAGATCCAGTGGAAAGCATTCCATCAAGTATGTTTTATTACAAGGGGACAGATTCATGTTTATATGACCTGTAAGAGCTATGCCAACTAAATCATTATTTATTTCAATATTCTACTTATCAAAGTGATTAACAGGGAATTTTAATCTTATTTAAAGATGTCACTTGGTAATTTTAATGGATAGAGGCAAACAATTATTCAACTTAATATTATTTATTTTTTTAATGAACAGATGCTTTATTTGTTTTTTTTATTGTTTAACTTATTAGAAAACATTCATTCATTCCAAAAGTCAAAGATTATAGCATATTTTCTCGAGAATTTAACAACAAACCCATATGCAGTGAAAAGCAAAGTAACTAAATTATATTTTTCTTACTACTTGTTCTCAAAAAATGTATAAATGGACCCAGCATTCACATTAAAATGCATGAAGATGAGGACATAATCCATGTAGTTAAAATTACAGTATATTAGTGAACAAGAGCTCCAGATTGCTAAGGTAAATGTCCACAAATTCAGTTTCTCAGTTCGGATTCACACAAGGAACAGACTGGAAATCTCCTTTTTTTAAAATAACAACATCTTCATCAAATGTTTGCTTCTTGCGATGATTCAAGAATAGTGTACATTTTCATTTCTGCTTCACAAAATCTTCACGTTCATTATTCTGACAACACAACAAGACCTGAAGGCAGGCCACTAGATTCTGTAGATAAGAAAGGAAATGCAAAGAAGGGCAGAAAGAGATCTGTCTGAAAGAGACCAACTAATCTCTGTTATTTCACTACAGAGAAAAAGGCTACATGTATTGAAGCATGGTTTAGTACAAGGCACAGGGAAATTCTGAATGTTCTCAGAAAGCCCCATCACGCAGGAAATTGAATAGCCATGAGCACTGTTTCTAGGTAAATCTTATTTAATGTTTCCCTAATTAGAATCAATAGAACCCAATTTTCATTCCTGTGCCTTTGTTATGCACAAACTATCAGTCAGGGTCCAGAAAATCTCCCAGGCTACTTCCTCAATAATACCGATTCAACTATTTCCTGACACTTATCTGACAGGATCCAAAAATTAAGTTTTAGAAGTGTTTGTTACAAAAATGTTTGTAATTGGGTGAACTAAGGAAAATTAATAGACGCCTTTAGATAATAATGATTAATGAGGAGATTAGTTTATCTCAGACAAATGGAGTTTACTGAAATTGGTGGTTATCTTCTTAAAGGTATTGTAATACACTTCTTCCCAATCATTTCAGGTTTACACACAGTTTCTTGGATGCTTCAGCACAATAGTGTTAACCTATGCCTATATTAAAGGACTGGAATATTTTTTGTATGCTAGGAGGCTATCAACATTTCAACTCAATGACAACGTAAAATAAATGAAAAATCTGGCAATCTGTGCATCCAGCAAAACTAAACCTCTAACGAAATTAAGCCTTAGCGTTTATTAAATGTTATTGTATTATCAGAAAGTTTTTATTATAATGTGAAAAATCTGCTTAATGCAGCCCTAGATTGTATTTACAGAATGGTGGAACAGCTTATGCAGGCTGAGAAGAAGATGCCAGATTGGACAATTGAAGGTATAATCAGCATAATGTTTTTTGGAAAGGCAAAAGGAAACTATGCCATATGTTCACTTAAGCCTTAATTTTATGTAAAACTGGTTGTTTTTCCTTTGACATAGCTAAAATGCCCTTTCGCTTACAGTTCAAAGACTGTTTATTTGCTCTACAGATCCCCATATGCTCATGTGTATTGTACGCAGCAGTGTCCCCTACTGGGGAACACAAGCTGAAATAGACACTGGTTTCTACACAGCTAGGTCTTGTCATGGGCACAAAACCTCCATGCTTTTTTTATTTTTCCCCAAATGGGAGGGAGGAGGGGGGAGAAGGTTTGTCCCACTTTGATAGCAAAATAGCCTTCTTGACAGTGACAACTGTGTATGGGAATTCTGATTTAAACATGGAAGAATTCACAAGCACTTGGTAGGAAATTCATACCTTTGTAGACTAATTCTGTAGTCTCTTGCACTAGAGATATAATGCAATTAAATTTACTTCATGGAATTAGTACAATTGCTGCTTGAGTTTGCATACGTTGCAGAGCAAAACCTCTTACTGTTTTTTGTTAATTGCAAAGAGCATAGAATTTGTATTTTAGCAAAGGGATGATCAGAGCTCTCTCTCTCTCTCTCTTTAATTTTTTTCAAGGACACTTAAAAAAAAAGTCATAATGCCCATAAGGGCATCAGAGACAGAACTACCAACCTATGCTTGTTATTAGTGTAGCACATTCCTCTTTTCATCTAATGTTAGCTAGTGTGTTAACCTTCTATAGCTATAAATTAATGAGGCTCCTAATGTATTTTCATTGGGAGGTTGAGCAGTCAAACTCATTTAGTTAGTGAAAACTACAAAAATCACTTTCTTGTGAAATCTGAAACTAGAAGCTCCAATGAACTAATGATCACAGTATGAACCGTTTTATGTACCAATGAAAATAAATATAACCTGTAAATGAAAAATGTGCACTGCATAAACCATGCATTAATATGCTCCCACCTGTAAAAAGCTTCATCTGACAGTCTGAGAAAAGATGAAGATAACTAATAAGATTGTTTTTAAAATGCTCATGTTAACTGGATAACATATAGCACTTACTGTAGCCTTTTAGGGACAAATTCTTGTCCTAAAGAAGTCAATGGAAGCTTAAAATGGGTCCAGGAGTTATTGACGTTTTGGATGCAGAGAAAAAACTGATACATCTGATGTACTTACATGGCTTTTTGGCTGGCTGAACTAGCTGAGGGTTCAGGTATGGGCTATTCTCTGCATCTATTCTGCGCTTGTACTTCTGGCGACCTCCACGTACTCTGTCTAGGCGGACCCCTACAATGGGAAAAATAAACACACACTTATTTAATACTTTCATTGTGATGCATTTCACATGACAATCTTCTACCTAGCGTTTTGAGAGATTTCTGTAGCATTATCAATACAAATTTCTTTTCTCACAATCATAATTATTCAAAGCAAAAGAAAAGATATAAATACTCATAAGTACTTGCATTTATATTTTCACACAAACAAGATAAAAGTTTACATTTAAAATATTTACATTATTTTCATATCATCTTGCTACTAACATGGTATAGCTCCTGAGACTGGGATTTGGCCTAGAATTCCTTCAATTGGGGAGATTCTGAGCTGAAAAGTCCTCTTTAGTAGAAGTGTTGTCAACCTCTATATGTGGTTATAACCGTAAATAGATTTACTAGGCTACTGTTATGAAGAAAAGGACAATGAAGAATGAGAACTTCAGAAACAATTAACACTGAATCCTGTTGTGATAGTAGGGATGTATTTAATTAAGATAGCCAGAGAATTGACTGCAGTAACTGTAGAGTAACCTCTCAAAGTACTATAGGGATACAAACATGGTTTAAAATCTTTCAATAGCAGGGGTTACGTTGGGGTTGCAAAGGACGGAGATCTGCATTCATCTGGATATCAGTAAAGCCAAATCAGCATTTGCATTCTGCTGTCACATTATATATGGCTTAAGTAGTACATTTGTGTTACCTGAGATGTCTAGGCACAGGATTTATATGAACTGAACTTCCTGAAACAAGCTGGAGCTGCTCTAGCAAAAAAAAAAAAGGAGGTGGCTTGCATAAAGCAACAAATTATTTTTATTTCATTCTGAATCATCCAGACAGATTCCAGGCAGCCAGAAAGAGTGTCAGTATAACCCAGCAGCAACACATCCTTTAAATAGAAAGCCTCAGCAAGTAAGTAAGGCAACAAGAAAACCAGCGCCTAGCACAAAATTTGTGCTTGCCCTGACACGGATTTAAATATTGAAGAACTCAGCATGTGACAATGTCCTCACTGTACACTTCTCTTTTCATTATCTGATTAATTATTCCTCTCTCTTCCCTGTGTTTTCATTCCCATTATCATCATCTGCTGCTTCTCTGCACCCTTCCTTCTTCATCTTTCCTTCTTTCCAGAGCTGGTTTGAACTCAGAAAATCTACAAATGATGGGAGCTCCAGTTGGTGAAAGCCCCTTCTATAGGGCCGGTCCTGTCTTTAAAATGGGATGTTGGGATCTGATGCTGGCTGGGGGCACTTTTGGCAGGGCTAGAAGAGCAAGGATCAGTGTGCTGTCTATGGACATGCTCTGGTGGGAAAAAAATAAAAAAGCTAACTGCAAGGGAAGATCTATCACTCCTTTTTCAACCAAATGAGGAGAGAGACTAAATGGATTTTGGTGGGAGAAGGATATTTTGATGAAGGGTCAAAAATCCCACAGCCAGCTCTTCTCTCTTTTACATTTCTTCTGGCCATTTCTCCCTCTCTTTTCTTTCTGTTATTCACACACTTAGATTCTCGACACACTAGTTGCTGAGGATCAGAAAAAGTTAAGTGAAGGGTCCAATCCTGAAAACTCTTACTCACGCAAGTAGATGCCTTACTTGATGCTCTCATTGACTTCAATACTATTGTGAGTAAAGGTTACTAGTATGAGAAAAGATTTGTATTAAAATCAGGCCCTATGTGAGTAACTACTATACAAAATCTACAATTCTATTCAAGAATTCTCCATGCTCTTTGCTAATCGTGAGACTGTGTAGTGATTTCAAAGCCTGGACAGTATTACATGAGATCATACGGTTTTAACTGAAACTGTACATTCGCTTACTCAAACACAGGGAGCACATTTTTGATTAATTACCGATCTAATCTATATACATTTATGAATCACACTTGATAAATAATAAAATAAAGCAATCATGTACCCAGAGAAGTCAGAGCATGATTATGAATGAAATCTATATGTATTTATGTATCCATGTATTTACAGTGTGTTCATATATCCTTATCATAAACATATTTGTGTGTATGTGGGTATATATATTACACAGAAGACCAAATTCTGATCTCAGTTATATGGTATAAACCCAGAGTAACTTCACCGGGAACAGAATTAGATTAACACAACATGTGTATGCTTATCTGTAATTCAAGTTAAATGTATACATTCATTAGCACAAGTTATTACAGTTTATTAGACAGAGAATTTTTAATTAACGGTTAATAAATGTCCATAAGCACCCCAAGTGGCTTGATCTTCACCTAGGAAAACTGACAGTCGAGAAACTATACTGCCAGAAAACACATTAAAAAGGCCCTGGCTTGTTGGTTGAACATTCAGAAAAAGGCAGAGGATTAGAGCAAGCCACATATGAGATTGGTGGAATTATAAAAAGACTGCCCAGCATTTTAAGAAAAATAGATAGAAAATGAATTCTGCATAATTCAGGTGTCATCCTTCTTTCTGCTTGGAAGGAGATTTCATAGAGATAAAAGACGGATCGCATCGGACAGAAGTATGTTTAATCAAAAAGTAATGGAACTGAAGATTAAATTAAAATAATAGAAATCTACCAAGAAGAACAATTTTTCCTCCCTTGCATTTGCACAGATACACATTGTCTGGCTATACTGAAAGAAGGAGACATTTGACATGGGTTTAATTAGGCCGCAGCTTTATTATTAGATGTCTGGGACTACTTGACAGATAAAAGTGTAGAGTGCAGGTAACCCCCTGTTTATCCCATAATTATCCAGGGGGCTCCCACCAGGTCCCCCTCTTTTTCCATCCAGGTCCCTCCAGCAAATCCATTGCCGGGACCTTACCATCCACCCCCCTCGTAGGAGAGCTAAGCTGGGCTATAAGAATGGAGGGTTGGCTCCCTGCCATACCAATCGTAGGACTCCCCACCTACCCCCTGTTCGTTCCTTTAACGAACACCTCTTTTTAAGTCCTTTTCCAAGCCATTTATCCAGTCACTGTACACCTTGTATATACCTGTATATCACTGTGTACCTGAACTGGACATCTGCACACTTAAATAATGATTTGTGACATACAGCATACCGCTTTTCATGCCATGCATGAAGAGAGCCCTTCCTGAACCTGCTGTGGGGAAGGTGAAACACCCCCCGAACTGCACCCAAGCCATGGGTGGCTTCAGACGGCTCTGTGTAAAAGGGACGCTTCAGCCCAGAGCTGCCCCTTTTAAGCCCTGCATTCCACGCTGTCCCCTTTTGCAACAGTTTTTCATCCCCCACGCCAGAAAGCATTGTTCCCATTCGGCCATCCAGCCAAGGCCACCTCCCTCCCCCGCTTAAAGGTGCAGGGTGGTCATTGAAACTGCTCACATGTTCAATGGGAAGGAAATACAGACAAGTATCAATGTGGCAGAATCATACGTAGAAATATATATTCACTCACATATGCATTTAGACATCCGTATATACACAACTTTTACAAACAACAACAAACATGTGAGTATTATAGTTCTTAATATCTTAGGGAAATGTATTGCTGAACAACAACAATTTAAAATGACATTCTTTTGTAATGTAACTATTTCTAACTTTAGTGTAAAAATACTTTTATAATCCTCCCCTCCTAGATGTTAGATTTGAACCGTTATATCAATTGAAAAGCAAATTGGGGTTCTATGGACCTTTTACTAGTACAGACATAAAATTTACCATTATGCTTCCTTAAATTTTAGCTTAATCCTAACAGCAAATAACTATATTAGAACCAAATTTTGACACTCTTACTCACATTGGGAATCTTACTTAACAATGGGAGTCTTATAAAGACTACTTGCAAAGTAATTTGTTACTCAAAAGTGAGCGGTTGTGGTGAATGGGAATCCAGTAGTTGGAGAAGTTTATTTCGTGTACATATATTCTCCTCCAATTCCCGACCTCCCAACCTGTAAACCATGGCAACTGTGAGAGTCATCACAACAGAATAAGTATATTTGCCTGTTTGGGACATCTCTGTGTTCGCCTACTCTACTCTGGCTATGCAAAAACAAACAAACAAACAAATTATTACAATGAATGAAGTTGCTTTTAAAAGGCTCCGTTTTGGGGAATAATATTAACACCTGATATCCTGGTCATAAAGTTAATTAGTGTAAGCAAACACAGTATGTTTATAATATTAACAGAGACACTGTTGCACATATTTAGAGTACAGAGGGAGTAAGCAGACCTTTGTTCTAACCCTAACTGTGCAAGTGTGTCTTTGGCAACTCAATCTGTCATTGCATCAGTTTCCCTAGCCATAAAATGAAAATAATGGTACTTAACCCACCTCATTAAAGTGATCTGAGATTTTCAATGAAAACCCTTCTATTATTACAATACTCTGAGGCCACTGATATAAATGGGTATAGCTTCACCTAAGCCAAGTGAACTCACATCAACAAAGGATCTGGCCACTAATATACCCTAATGTCAGCTTTCATCTTGAAATCCTTAAACAGGAAATATCCCAGTGATGTCAATGAGAATTTTATCTCAGTATGGACTAAAGGAATGGGCCAATTACCAATTAAAACATGATTTCAGCAGTCAACACTAAAGCAACTAACAGAACACTCCACTTTGCCTCTAATTACAAACACTAAATCACCTGTTAGAGCAGGAAGGGAAATTACACACTTAGACATGATTTACAAAAGTCAGATGGTAAGGATTAGTCACAGGCTAGAATATATGGAGAGACAGAAAAATACATGCAGTAACTAAACTTTTTTGAAGAGGTAGCTACACAATCCAATATGGCATAAGGGTTTCTTCAACTGACCTTACAGAAAGAATAGTCTGGTGCCTAAGCACAGTACTAGGACTCTATAGAACAGGATTCAGTTCCTGATCCTATCATAAACTTCCTGTGTGATGTTAAGCCAATTCTTTACCAACTCAAGTAATAATGAAACTGGGCACTATTACTCTGAAATAAAGAATGCCCACACACAGACATGCTCTGAAATAACTTACGTCGTGAGTTACAACCAATTTAGTTATTTCAGTTCCAGTTTCTGTGCGGACAAACCATACTCTATTTTTGCATTCCTGCTTTGTCTCCATCAATCCAATCCTGTATTTATATGTAGCACCAGGTATTATTATTTATTATTTGTATTACCATAGCTCCTAGGAGCTCTTGGTATGGACCAGGATGCCATTGTGCTAGGTGCTGTACAAACAGAACAAAACGACAATCCCTGCCCAAAACTTCCCTTTATGCAAACCCTAATGTGGGGATCATCCTTGACTACTGCCTCTCTCTTGCCCACACATCCAGGCCATATCCAAAGTACACCATTTATCCCGCTAACATTTCTAAAACCTAACCTTTGCTTTCTTTGCACATAGTTAAACCCTTGCCTAGGTCCTCATCTCAACTTCATCCCCTCTGGTCTCCCCAACACTCATATACCCCCTTCCAGTCCATGTGAGATACAGCTCCCAAGGTCTGCTTCCTCATCCATCCATCTGACTACATCATCCAATTCTTTAAACCCCTCCACTGGCTCAAGTTTAAGCAGTGCTAAAATTGTAATGAAAGTGGTGCCGGGGCTCAAGCAATTTTTGTACTTTCATAAATGATGTGACAAGCCCAGAAATGCTGGGGCTCAGCCCTGGAAAGCCCTGGCACAAATTAAGAACCAAGTTTAAGCTATTTGTGACCTTATCCCTCCTATTAATCACTCTTGTGTCTTTATCATGTTGCCCTTCACCATCCCCTCTGTTCTACTAATGATGTCAGCCTCGAATGCCCACTTGTTCACTTCTCCCACAAACATTTTTGTGCTTCTTTGCATGGTGCTCTTTATGCACAGAACATAGTTCCTGAACTGATCTGCAATGCCCCTATCCTCTCCTTCAAACCCTCCTCAAGACCCTCTAGTATCCTGATTGCCTCCCAGAAATTGCCAACTCACAATAGTTGAGATGTAGAGTTTTATTTTGTTTAAAGTCAGTTTTATCCTTCTCCCCCACTTCTTTAAGTTGCATGTCTTCAGCTGTGAACGCTTTGGGGTCAGGCCTGCTTCTGATATGAAAAATACCTACCATGCAGTGGGTGCGACTGTAATTAATTTAAATAATAACTTACACTTGAGTAAATCAAAATTAACTCCCCTGATGTCAATGGAGTTACTGCAGTGAAGAATAGGTGGGAGATCAGAATCAAACCCTTCATTTTAACTTCTTTAGGGATGTTTGGGATTGCATTTGTGCTTCCTCTATTACTCCCCTACAGTAGCCATGAGAATTGTGGCAGTCCGGATTCTGTTCTACACCCATGTCTTCTTAGTAGGCGCTCCCTCCAATGACATGCTTAAAATGAGCAATAGAAGTTGCTGTACTCTGTGGCCTCTTCTACCACAGTGTGGATAAGAGATTGGATTAGTTCCACTTATGAAAGTGATGCTTGTAAGACTCCCAAAATTGTTGTACGATTGTACAGTGAGACTAACAAGAGAGGAAACTGAAGGAACAACATCTCACTCAGCATCAGAAAGAGCAGCAGCATCAATATTAGAAGCAAAAACCAGATTAGCAGTATCAGAAACTGCAGGAGGAATTTTAGTGGCAGACTCTGATGTAGTTCTCCTTTGGGACAACATTCTGATAGGGTGTTCCAATTCAACCTGGACGTGCGGTGCTTATTTATAAAGTTGCTGAATAAAGTTGAGTGAATATTATGTACACTGAGTTGTGCATTTATTTGCTAAAATGAGTAAAAATGTATTTTTCCCTCCATAACTATAGACAGAAAGTATCTGGAGATAAGGTGGGCAACAACACTTAGATTAAGACAGGTCAGTAATTTCTAAACTTTAGAATTAGAATAGTGTGAAGTCAGTTAATCCTGAAATCAAAATGATTTGCAAAAAACACGCACAATATACTAGAAATGAAGAAAAAGGATAACATGAGCTATCTTTATTTGCTAGTGCTGTACATTTGGTGTATGTGCTGAATTGTACGGATGACAATTTGTGAGTGTTTGAAATCACATGATATCATATTTGGAAGCATGTGGTGTAAAACTAAAAATGCACCCAGAGATGCAAAATGCATGGCCATTAGGCATTGATTTTTATTTTTATATTTTGAAAACTGAGTCCTAAGTCATCAAAGAAGATAAAAGCCATGACTCACACTAAAGCTTTCTTGCTCTACTGCTAAATTAACAATTAGCAAAGGAAAGTTTGCAGAGTTTTTGTTTCCTGATAGCAACCTGCACTATTGAACACATTATTTAGTGTTGCACATGAAGTCTAAAAGTTATCCTCGTACTTTACAGTCAGTCAGGACCAGAGGTGAAAGTGGGCCAGTACGGGCCGGTACAGTGTACCGGTAAGAAGTGGCTGCCGGTACGGGCTGATGTTAAACTGCTGCCACAGCAGCGCTTTAAGGACCCTCTTTAAAGTGCTGCAGCAGCAGTGCTTTAATGTCGCTGCCCCAGGCCTGGCAATTTAAAAGGGTCCGGGGCACCCGGCCACCACCGCTGCTACCGCGGCAGCGGCCATAGCTCTGGGCCCTTTAAATTGCTGCCAGAGCCCCAGGTGGTGCAGGCTGGGCAGCGCTAATGGGCTGGCTGGGGGAGACTGACCCCCCCAGCCCCGCCCTTCTTCCCGAGGCCTCACCCCTTTGCCAGAGGCCCTACCCCTTCAGGGGGCCTGGAGCTGGGCCCCTGGACCGGTAAAACTTTTAAGTTACTTTCACCCCTGGTCAGGACCCAAAAGATATTTCCTAATTTGTCTAAGGGATGGAATTTACCATTTACAAGAGACATCCTTGTAACATTCTAGTTTGGGAATCTAGCATGTCTAATGATTAGAGCAGCTGGCTGGGAGACAGTAGTCTTATGTTCTCCATTTTACTATGCAACTAACTTACTTTATAATTGCGGGCAAGTCACTTCATTTATCTACGCCTTGTTTTCCCTGCCTTAAAATGAGGATAATAATACTTCCTCCTTCTTTGCAAGAAGTTTTAACTTTACATGCAGCAATCGTCATGTGGGATTTGTGTGCACTATTATTTGTGCATAAAACAAAACAATGTTTATGCATAAAACCCACTTAAATTCAATCTTCCCATGTAAATGAGGTTTTGTGCAAATACATTCCATTATTTCTGCACAAGTGATTGCCAGTGAATTGTAGCCTCTACAGAAATAGTGCCACATTTTATAACATGGCCTAAAATGTTTCCCAAGTGAACTGTTGTTTTACATTAAAAAAAATAAATAAATTTCTCCATATGAACACAGTACCCAAATCTGTGACACCTACAAGTACAAATTAGGTCATATGCAACAGGTGACAACTTTTAATTGAATGTCTTCTGTCTGCAATTCTGACAAAAGGTGAATGGAAATAAATGAGTCTGGCAAGACAGCCCTGAGCCTTACAATACCCAATATCTCATTATTTTTAAACAGCTATCTATAAACTGATGGTGACAAGCCTTGAACCTTTTATTTCTGCTCAAGATGAGGTGAATGTGCAAAGAAAAAAAAGAAAAAAGAAAACCCAGAGCATCTAAAATGTTGCATTAAACATTCAGTACTCATCATTTTCACCTCCCCAGTTTAATTAAAGGAAACCTCCTTTTCAAATAGGTACTTTTTCTAAAATGCATTTCTTACCCAGAAGATTCACACTGTACGTACCAAACACTGGGTGCCTAACTTTGATCTTTCACCAATTTGACACCAGTAGAAATTCACTAGAATTATGCCAAATTTATTCTGATATTCGGGAGATCAGAAATAAGCTATTAAGGAAGGGTGAAACAATGTTTATACCTTTTATTTCACCTGTTAAAAACAAGGAAAGGGGTTGTGATTCAGCAAAGATGGAATTTTTGCAATTTGTGCAAAAAAGGAAGCTAAAAGCAAGAGCACATAAACTGCAAAACTATTATGTGATTAATTATGCAATAATAATCACCACCACCAAATATGGTCTCTTTCTAAATTAGATTATTGAGTACATGATAGTAATTAGTCAGATGTGTAAAATACTGCAAAGGCATTTGTGAATAACATGAAAAGTGTTAATTTTGCAATTAAATGCCATATTGGTGTGTATATATATCATTACCATATTAAATATACATTATGATTTTATTATACATATGACCTCATGGGACAATACTGAGTAAAACAAAACACATGGGCAATTTATCCCCAAATACCAACAATTCTTAGTTAAAACTATTTAACTATGAAATCAAACATGCAGGCTTTCAAGTTCCTGAATTCAAAATTAAGACCATTTTAATGAAAGAGAACTTTCCAGAGTGTTGTGGCAGCAATGGATAAAAATACTTGCAACTACTATTCTAAGGTGACAAGCACGGGGAGAGAAACAGCTATCTTGCGATCCAAGAAATGGACATGGAATACAAGGTCAATAGAAGGTCAAAAAAGGAAGTTGGAGCAAAGCCATATCAATGCTTGAAAGTCACAAGAAAGCTTTTATTCTAGATCACACCAGCAAAGCTTATAAAGAATTCAAGAGAGATGCTAGTGACAACTCTAATAGGAAAGAAGTCTAACTGTTAAGTTCTGGACCATTTGCTGGCAATTCTCAAGAGATACAGGAAGATCGAAATGAAATGCATTACAGTAATCCGACTGTGAAGTATTGATGGCATGAATCAGGATCTCAATATCCCTTTCAGAAATAATAATATGCAGTTTAGCAATATTTCAATTGGTGACTTGGGAGAGGTTGGATTCAAAAATTAATTTGGGATCCAAAAGTCACAGCAAAGTCCCACACATTATAAGCTGAAAGAGCTACATAAAGTGATAATCTCAGTATTGCTGAGACTGAGATGAACCTTACTTAGAATTACGACTTGTGCCCAGAAGAAGTTATTTCTTTTTCCTGGAACAGAGCTGGAGTAAATTAAAGGAACACCATCACAAATTTAGGCCCCTAAATAGATGCATTATTCAATATATCCCATTTAAAAACATGAGCTGTTTGCACCAACAACCCCAGACAAAATGATCCTTCCTTATTTTTTAAAATCTTATTTTATGTTTACATAAATGCCTTTTCTTTTTAGGTTTTTAGGACCAAATTCTATTCATCTTCATCAAGCACAGTTCAATGGGACTACTTGGAAAAATAAAGTGAGCAGAATATGATTGTAAAGATTTAGGGCTTAATTCTCAATTTACTCTCATCTGGCAGTATAAAAGGGAACACTACATTTATGCCCACTTAAAGGCTCCTTTACTCTGCCAGATAAGTTTAAACTGGCCTTCATTGAAATACTATGGGCTTGATTCTCACTTATAACTGTTTTAAATCTCTTCAGTGCAAATATAGTTTTCATCTGTTTTTCATTTTAAGATCACTCTTAATAGTGCTGACTAACTCTTAATTATTTCATTCCTTGAGCATCCCTGGATTGCAAAGAGGTTTCTAAGCTTCTTGTTGACACAAAATGAGATTCTAATTTTGGAACAAGTCAACAAAATGTTTTAATTATAGTTTTCAATGAAGTGTATGAAGGGATAGATTTTTAATTACCACGCCATATTGCTATTAAACAATTATTTCCTATATACTCAATACATTTACAAACCATACTTCTGTTGCTGCAGCACTATATAATTATTCCCTCGTTCTGTCACTGTTCATGAACCATGCCATACATTGTGGAACCTCCCCAACTTTGCACTTCAGTCCTCAAGGATACACCAACTTCTTGTCACAGACAAGATAAAAATCTTACTCCTTGTTAAAATGTACTGGCATAATTCAGGAGACTGCACAGAGTGCCACATTCTAAAATGAGAGTACTCCTAATAAACTGGCCCACAAAAATGCGTGTATGCCAGCTGCACACAAAACACCTCTTAGAGATGCAAATGTGGGTTTTGGACCCAGGACAGATGAGATTGCATTTTATGCAGGTACTCCTTTAAGGGGGATCTTGAAAATGAGATCTAATGTATATAAATTGATGCATGTTTTGATTGTATCCCTCTCCTCCTCCCTTTAGTGTGTTGCTTGTTGTCTTGGATTGCAAGCTCTTTGGGATAAAGACCATGGCTTTCTAAGTGCTCATATATGCCTATAAAAATGGGGCGACAATTGGATCCTCTGTATCCTACTGAAATAGAAATAATAATTATAATATCCACCAAGATAATATTCGCACACTCTACTAGTTACTTGTACCTGCAGCAAATGTCCTCACTTCTCTGTACATTCTTCTTCCTGTCCATATAGCATTTCCCATTATATCTTAAAATGCTTCCTCTTGCAAAAGAAAAGGCCAGTGGTGGCTTATACCAGTTTGTGATAAAAATAGCCACACGTTGTGACAGCAAGGACTTTGTGATTCCAGGTTTCTACCCCCTCCTTCTTACTTCTCTCTGGGGCAGTTGTTTACTTTATAATGGGAATCTTTACCTGGCATTTAGAAGGGAAAAAAAATCTGTCTAATTTACATTGATATGCTCACACTGGAGGGTACTGCCATGCCCTATCACAGCATTCTCCTTTGCATTGTTGCTCATGGCATGAAAGAAAAAGCTCAGAGTTAAGGCAGAAGAATGAATCATAGCAACATATCTTATATTTCAAGACACAGGTTGCACTGAATTTAAGAGACCCCCATTCAACACAAAGGCAAATCTCTTTCAGATTTTGTGCTCAGATGGACATTAAATCAAAATATACCATTATAAAATAAAATCATGTGAAATGACAACTTGCTGGTATTGCTTACTAATACTGGCTATTTCGTGACTTGAAATATTCTGTTGCTGACTGGTTGGAAGGAAGAAGAAAGGTATGTCCTTCCAGGAAGGAGGAGATGTTTTATTTACAGAGGCCTCAGGTAAAAGGACCCAAAGTCAACAGCTTATTGAATAGTAGGAAAAATTATCTCCAAATAAATTATTCTCCTTTTGCTGAAAAACAAGTTGGTGAATAATGTATCTCATGAATGGCATATGGAAGTCTATATAGCTGGTAGAAGAGTAGGAAAATAATGTATGCAACAAATAATTAATTGGATAAACTACCTGGATATAATATTCAAATGTGAGTCAGGGCTGCAGGATCAGTCCCAGAATTGAATTTAGACAGGCATTTTTTTTTTTGGAATATGCTGCAGCACGCTCTCTCTTCTCCAAGTAGTAACATGTAAAATGGATCCCTCCCCCATGTCAATTTCAAACCTTTACTCAGGGATTATATAAACCAAGATCATTTGGGGCAGTGGCGGATTTAGAGTTAGTAGGGCCCTGTGTGCAGCTTCATTTCCCTCCACCCCCGTCCTTGCGACCCAGCCAAGAAAAAGAACATTCTCTCTCCCCCCCATTTTGTCATTCTTTTCTTCTTCATCCTCCTCCTATAAGTAATAGGAAGTAAATGAAAATAAAGTGAGGTGCCTTGATTGGGGCAGGGGGTTGGAGTGTGGGAGGGGGTGTGGGGGTTGGGCTCTGGGAGGACGTTTGGGTGTGGGACGTGGGCTTTGGGCTAGGGCAAAGGGTTGGGGTGTGGCAGAGCTCAGGGGGGCGGCACGGCTCCCAAAGTGACCGGCACACCCCTCTGGCAGCAGCTCCTATGCATGGGGGGTGGGAAGGAAGGTCTCTATGCGCCGCTGCCAGCAGGCACCACCCCCACAGCTTCCATTGGCTGCAGTTCCTAGCCAATGGAAGCTGCAGAGTCGGTGCTTGGGGAGGGGGCAACGTGTGGAGACACCCGCCCGCCAGGGGCCGCAGGCACATGTTGGCCGCTTCCAGGAGCAGCGCAGCGCGGAGGGAGGGAGGCAGCATGGGCAGGGAGCTGCCTTAGCCCTGCTGTGCTGCTGCTGGCATGACTCTACACACCCCTTGTGGGGAGGGGGGCAGCAGGTCTCCGTGCGCTGCCTGGGGCTGGGGCAGCATGCGGAGCTGCCTCCGCAGCACCAGGGGCACACAGCAGCCATGCCATGGTGGGGCTGGTGGGGCCACCAGCCATGGAATGCAGGCAGCCTGCCTGCCTGAGCCCCAGCTGCGCCGCCCTCTGGGACTCAGATGCAGGCTGTCAGATGAGATTTGTCCTGCATTTTTTGGGGGGGGAGGCTGTCATTGGGGGCCCTGTGCCACCGCACTGTTTGTTTCATGGTAAATCTGCTGATTTGGGGGGTTCAGTGTTAATCTTAGATATGTAGCCTTCATGGATCAGCACATCTCCTGAAGTTGGGGTGTTCCAGTAGTGGTTTTTCCAAGATAAAAGTGCTTTAACTCAGGCCCCAATTCTGCAAACGTTTGTGTAACTGCTTGTTTTTACACTTATGAGGAGTCCAATTGAATGCTAGGCACTACTTGTGCATAAAATTCAGCAAATGCCCACATTTTTGCAGGATTGGGGCCTTCATAACTGTTCTGTATGTTACAGAGTGCCTATTTTGCAGCTCCTGTGGGGAAATCCATACTCAAAATGGCTTTGCCTGGAAGAGGTTTTAAAAATGCTTATATCGTGGCCTGATCAACGCAGTTCAGACACTACATTTGTAAAAGGGTATGTTTGTATTTACAAAAAACTTAACAGGGACAAAAATGTTTCAATAAATTGAGAGATTTTTCTTTCTAGCTAACCATTCCCCTGTGCTCCTATGAACCTAACCATAACAAAATTCTGCACATGCATAAGAACCAGAAAGTGAAACTGAAACAAAAGTGACATTGACCTGTCTAGTTCTATTGTACAAGCTGAGGGAGAAATAAACCATAGAAATAATGAAAAGTAGATTAGATTTTAAAATTATTTCAGTTTATGGTAGAAGGTTCCACTCCTACACAAGGTCATTACGCTTGGATTCACATGGCCAGACCCTCACACCTGTGCAGAACCCATTGACTTCAATGGTGCTATGTGCAGGTAGAAGCATGTAAGCAGATACATGGAACTACTTACAAGGCCAGGACCTACGGTACTAAAGCACTAACAGCAGTTTAGGGAAGAAGGTTTTAAAAATAAAAAGTCTTCACTTTTTTCTCGTAATGGTATTTCTTTAATTAATTTAAAGGTCAGGTCCCCAACCATCAAGAGATTAAAAAAAACAAATTTTGTGTTCTTTTTGTTTACCTTCTGGGTTTTGAGCCTGTGGGATTTACATCTTCAATTTTTTCTCTACAACCATGAAAGCTAGAAAGTTACTTTTTTTAAAATTCAAGCTGAGATTCTCATGTAATCGCCTGACTCCAGGAGCTAGGGCTTTAAGAAAACATTCAGTTTCACAAGGCTTATGATAAAACCACAGAAGTTGGCAACACTGAGTTTAAACGTTTTACCTATGCAAAATAGTAAAGAAGAAAATAAAAAAGACAAAGAGTTAACCTTTCAATGTACTTAATAAAACCTGTGCTAAATGATACAGATAAAAGTACTGAGAATGGAAACAAACATGTAGTCTACTGTTCATCTTGAGCTTTATTTGTAAGTGAATATATTTAACAATGTATTTTTGACCACAGGGCAGCAGATTTACCAGTCAACTTGTATGGTGGCACACTCAACCCTTTGTGATACTGTCTGTCACAGTACTCTGGGGTGACATTTTATCCTACTTGCAGCATCTGCATTGGTTCTCAGACTAATACTTCAATGATTAATGGGAAGTTTATTAGTGATATCACATTACCAATACTACAGCGTGAATTAAGTTATCTAAGCTTTGTATACACCACTACAATGGTTAACCCACATAGCCAGTATGGCAATTGTATATCAGTGTCAGAGCTCAATGTTGATCAGACTTAATATAGAAAACCCTAGCTGAAAAACATAGTTATAATAACGGGCTCATGTTTTGAAGCCCCTTTTGGCCATCCATAATCTTACACTCAATTAATATCATCAGCTAAATTGATTTTACATTAGTAAAACACAATAAATTTTGTAACAATTAGACAATATACTCCAATTATAAAATGCTCCTTGCTCTAAAATAAAAAATAGTGACAATTTTCTTGTAATCTTATATGAAGTGTTGGACCTTTGGGGAACGGGTTAATAAATTATAGATTTTTAAACCAGGGAGACTGATTTACTGTAAACTTCAACCATTACAGTTATAGTAGATGTCTATCAAATTGCTTATGAGGACAAATTTATGGAAAATATCCAAGAGTAAAGCTTTGTTCTTATTAAGATGCATGAATATGTATGTAATTTTAGCCAGACTAAATTAACAAAAAAAATGTTGTAATAGGAAATATTCTTTTTCACCAAAGAGGCTCCACTTCACTATTCAAGATGCCCTGTATACAAAGATGTTCATGGAAGGAAAACAATTTAGATTAAACAGTAAGGGTAACTGTTTGAATGAAAAAGAATACGATGAGATTTCAGTGTAATTTCATAGGCAACATATAAAAACTTTTAGGTAAGAAGGTAAAAAATGATTAAAAAATAAAGATACCAAAATAAGTAAGCTCTGTATCCTGAATGAATTCTATGCACATTTGCTTAACAATAGGCATCTCTGTTTTTGGTTAGATCAACATATTTCTTGAAAGGCACAGTCTATCATAAGCCCTACCCCTGCAAAGGTTTATGCATGTGCTTAACTTTATGCCCAATGTAACTGCAATGGGACTATTCACTATGCGTAAGGTTAAGCATACACACAAGTCTTTGCAGGACTGGGACCACATACATAGCACTGTAAAACCAAGAGGACAAAATCTGTTCTCTCACTCCAGTTCAAATCTGGAATAATGCTACTGAAGCCAATGGAGTTACCCAGATTTATATCAGGGTGAGAGCAGATGACAAGTGTAATGGATTCATGTCTTGCTTTAATTTTTTTTACCCTGGTCATAATTGTAGTGACCAAAATAAGGTTTCAGAATTGTAATAGCTCATCTACTATATTATATGCTATATATTATAATAAAGTGTTGCACTTATTTAACCTTTTCAGAATTCTGTTATTTGATTGGCTGACTACTTTCAGGTCACGCCTGTTTACAGTCTCATTAAGCTGTGGGGAAGAAGCTACTGCTTTGCTGGTTACAGATCACATCAGCACAAAAGTCAGCGACAGTTGATTTTAAATTCAATGTTCAAAATGCATCCAAAGTTTCAAGTAAAAAGAACTACAAACAAATCATTACATGTTCTTTCTCAATGCCTGTTACATGAAACAAGCAGTGTCTGTTTCTCAGACTCTCTTCTCACATGCCTCCCCCTTCTTCTCTTGTACGTTTACACAGGGGATACTTTAGGCAGAGTTTCTCCTTCTTTGTCTAATTTTACCACTGATGATTTTGAGGAATTCTGAATACTGTTATTTTTCCCTTCGAAAGGAATCATCCATCTCAGTGCTAGTTTTGCGTATGTCTTTATGCAATATATAGATTCCCCAGAGCATAGTTTTTAATTATTTGTGTATTCCATGTATTGTTTTATACTTTTTGCATCATCCCAGTCAGAATCTAAAATTATCTGACCTCCATAAACACGAGGATATTTCTACATTTTTGCCATCAATATTAAAGATGTAAAATTAATTAGGTCAGGAGGTGACAATGACCAGTTAGAAGATGCACAAAAAGGGTAAATAAAACACATGGAAAATATGTAATTGAATGGTACTATTGCCAGAAATGCTCTTAGCATAATCATCATTTAGCTTTAAGACTTCTTTAGTTCCATTCAAAGCCAGATTAAAAGAACGTAATCTATATTTAGGGGGAAAGATACATGGGAATTTATCTTTTATTGCTAATCCTTTCTCCTTCCTGGGGCAAAAACCCCAAACAAAGGAAGAAAATAGCACAGATGTGAGAGTAAACACAAATACCTTTCATTCTGCAATGTATATTTTAACCTTAAAAATACTGAACATAAATACTCTTTGACCTTTCAGATCACCTGTTAGAACAGCAGAGTTGTGGTGGTGTTGCTCCTGTAGGACTCAACTAGATTTGTTCCATTGCAAAAATGGGAAGTTAGTTACATGCACCACTAGACAAACTAGAAACTATGGACCCATTTAACGTAGCTGATCACGAAGGTAAAGAGAGCTGTGGAAAAACACTAGGAATGGCTTGAAACTAAAATACCACAACCAAAAATTAACACTCAAATGTATATTAAGAACTGTGAGATAATTACTAAAGACTGTAAAGGCCAGATTGTTCCTGATCTTTGCATGGAGCACAATGCAAGAAGTCTTTTGAACCCTATTTATTCCCCATGCAAGCACTGGGGACAGTTGCAGTCCCTCGTGCTGAAGGGAGATGGCCATGGTTACAGAGGGAAGCAATGATGTCGCAGTGTGTGTACCCTTCCCTCTGCATTTAGAAAAGGATTTTAATTCTAGAGGCTGCCCAGTGCCTAAATGTCACAATCTAGCCCTAATCAGTTATAAATTCGGTTTAATGCTTACTGAAAGCCAAGAGCCAAATGTTAAAGTCCTTACTCAGGCAAACTCTTACTGACTCAGTCTCTGACACATGGTGGACGTTTGCCAGAGTAGAAACATTAAGAAAAGCTCGCAGGGATCGGCCCCAAAGGAGATCACTGAGTGGTGGGATCCTTAGATCACAGCTGGGTTCAGGATTATAGCCCTTTTTCTTGTTTTCTTTTTGCTCCCCAGTAAGGTTATTCTGGGGAATCCTCATCCCCTAACGCTGTCCTTCCCTCCCTCTTTGATCAATGCTCTGGAATATCAGCAAACCTCACAGTGTTACATTAAATTTGGGTACTGTCCTTTAAACTGCCCCATCCCCCCCATCCAATGAATCAGGCCCCCCTCTCTTCCTCCCTCAGCCATAAGCTCGGATCATGCCAGAAAACAGCTCTGATCCCAGTGGGAAGATTTGGATCCATTTACCTTCATTAGAATGCTCATTACACTACTTAGTATGAATTTAAAGGAGGATCAGAAGGATGCTATATAACACTGAACTTCTTCTTAAATGTGCACAGAAGTCTGGAGAAGGCAGCAGACTGCTTATCATTACATTGCTACAGCCACATGACAGGGGTAGGATCTTGACTATGTCATGAAAGGGAACAGAGGGATACAAACTGATTTTGCTCCCTCTGGGCCTTAGTCTGATCATCCTGGAGAAAAGGAAGGAATTGGCAGTTGCAGAACAAGCCTGCAACTATCTTATATCCAGCAAAATTATGTGTCACTTATAAGGAACATCAATAAGTTTTCTGGGAATAAAGAGTCAGCAGCATGTTTATTGGAGAAAATCAAAGCAGACGGCAGTGAGGATGGATCCGATGAGGAAGACCCTGGAGACTGAATGCTGGATCTTTATTAATCTATGATCTCAGCCGTCTTAACATTTATAGTATTTTCTGATACTGTTTCCTAAGGTTTTACATGTTTCCCATCTGCTGAAGTGGGAGATTTATGTGAGCATCACACACCTTGCCATTGTTTAGGCACATTTGTTTTTTTAATGGAGGCAGGTTTTAGAAACTATAACACAATTCATTTTTTACTGCCTTTCCTCCACCTCTCAGAGTTAAGTTATTTTCTATTGCTTATGCCACTGTGTCAGAGATGGTGTGGTACTGTGGATTAATGTTCCTTTATTATTCTCCTCAACTCATGTGCTTGATTTCCATCTGCCCAGGCCCTTCTTCTCTCCCCTGCCCACAAAAGTGTGGCCATACAACAAACTTCTCTATGTTGTGTCATACTCTTGTGCAGTCTATTACTCTCAGAACTGTAGAAATTATGCTTTTGAGAAGAGGTGTTTGCTGAAGCTGGTTTGGCAAGTAATTAAAGATTGGACACTACTGGGTGTGTCTACATTGCAGCTGGGTGCAAGCCTCCCGGTCTGGGTGGACAGACTTGTGCGCTCAAGTTGGCATGCTAAAAGGTTCAGTGTGGACATTTTGGCTCAGGCTGGAGCTTGGGCTCTGAAGCCTACAGGGTTGGATGGGCTTCAGAGTCCAAGTTCCTGCCCGAGCCAGAACATTCACATTGCTATTTTTAGCGTGCAAGCTCGGGAGCCGCTAGCGTGAGTCTGTCTACTGGGGCTGCGAGACTCACTCTCAGCAGCAGTGTAGATGTAGTCATTGGGACCTGACCATACAAGTTACAGGTATGTACTCCACAGTACTTTTGTGTTTTAATGATTTCTGTGTTTTTAAATATAAAAAACTGAACGAAGAACACGAGCTCCAAAGTTTGGACCCAGATTAGTAACTTGATCCAGTTCTTGCCAGTGTAAGTTCAGGGGGATTCAGATTTCAGCAGGATTCAGGCTGGGGGTTTGGTTCAACCCACTACAGAACATGGGACCAGCTGTGAAGTTCCAGGTCAGAACTTCGTAGCGTTCAGGGGGTATTCAGAGTCAGGACTTTGATTTTCCCATTAGAGAGAAAACTGTAATTTGGATATAAATCTTCCCCAAATTCAGAGTCTTTTCGGTCCCAACCTCTCTCTATAAAAGATGATTAAAAACCCTGATTATATATTAAACAGCAAACTGAAAAAATGCTCTGCTTTTTAATTTATTTATTTTCTTAAATTGAGGGATAATGTTTCTTTACTCAGGGTTCTTATTTTTTCTAGTGACATCAAAACTTAAGATGTTATAAAAGATGCTCACTGTACACCTTTGTTAAAATGTTCACTTTTCATTCGCTCGCTGCTACTCTGGATCATCTACAACACTCTCGTAATGAAATCCACATCCAGTTTATACGCTAAACTTCATGTGCCACAAGGTAAGCATTACCGCGAAGGTGTACACAACCCTTGTCAGAACTTAAATGTAGCAATGAACTAAACTGATTTGGATTCCAAGTGCTGAGTTCTACACTTAATTGCAGGTGAAGGTATTGAATCCTGCTTAAGAAAGGCAAGCCATAATGTATCTAGAGAAAATCCTAGTGTGGCAGCATATGGCTTGATGTGCTGAGCTTTATGGGGAAATGGAACATAAAGTCTGTCATAAGCATACTTTGCAGCAGTTACTAAGCAAGTGAAGGGGTTAACTACTCCTAAACGGGATCTAAAATAGCAATCCAAAGAGTTTTGCCTTTGTTGGCAAAGATAAAAATTGAAGGTTTGTTTTGAGTTCCGGGGGCCCAGTCCAACTCGCAGTGAAATGAATGGAAGTCTTTCAATTTACTTCAAATGGGTACCAGACTGGGCCCTGTCATCTGTATTATGCATATAGGGCTCACATATCACAATGTGATCTGAGATTCCAACAGAACAACGTTCACACTGATTGGTTACTGTTGTTTAAACTTTTGAAAGTATAAAAACAAAATCAAATCAGAAATGTACATAGGATTATAGGAACACAAAATGTGCCTTACTGCAATAGATTGCAACACAGGTCCATTAGTACCCTGCCTGTGGGAAAGTGCTTCTAGCGCTTCTAGAGAAAGTTGGTCCTTCCCATAATGCATTTAATCAATTGTACAGCACTGTACATAGGTGGGGTGGGAGGGAGACATTCCTGAATGACTCCTCCAGGGATCAACATATGGCCCAAAAAATGAAATTTAAATTCAAGTTTACAGTATATGTAGCTAGTCAGGCCTAATTTAAAACAACATACAGTGGTGATAAGAGGAGCCAAAGTAGAAATCATTCTGCAAAAATGTAAGGCGCTTACCCTCCATTGCACAGCATCCAGGCCTGCATGGCACATTGCTTTTTCTCCCTCTCACCTCTAGAAGGAACAGAAACTTCAAAATGTTTTTTTCTATTCTTTTAAATTCCATAAAATTCAAGAGTTTTATAGAGCCAGGCCAATTCTCACATGTGGGTGCTTTAATGTTTTTATCATCTGTATTACATCCAAATCCCATTTTGCATGTGCATCAGCGGAAATCTGCCTTTCCCCTGTGGTCTTAACCAAGGGATCTGAACCAAGCCCATGTCATGTATCATGTAAGCCCATGTCATGTAATCAGGCATGCAGGGTTTAGGTAAGTCTATCTCAGTGATGGCAGATGACAGAACAAGGAGCAATGGTCTCAAGATGCAGTGGGGGAGGTCTAGGTTGGATATTAGGAAAAACTATTTCACTAGGAGGGTGGTGAAGCACTGGAATGGGTTACCTATGGAGGTGGTGGAATCTCCATCCTTAGAGGTTTTTAAGGGCTGGCTTCACAAAGCCCTGGCTGGGATGATTTAGTTGGGGTCGATCCTGCTTTGAGCAGGGGGTTGGACTAGATGACCTTCTGAGGTCTCTTCCAACCCTAATCTTCTATGATTCTATGATCTCTGAGTAAATTCCTTCCATCATAATCTTTCTTTAGAGAGAGGTAGGCTACATGTGGGTATACAAAAAGATCAGCTGCCTGTTGCAAAATACAAACAAAAGGTCTGTTATTGAAATGAACTGGTTTTGTACAATTTGCTTGATGGGCTAATGCCTGTCGTCCTTTCTCAGACAAAACTTCCACTGAACTCATGCCACTGAAGTCCTGACTGCAGAATTTTTCCAGCATGAATAATATTCAAGGTACCCACCTCATCAATGTAAGCAGCATTACAGCCATTTATCTTTCTTTTTCATTGTTATTTCTCAGCTCTTTAACCAAAATGTGCAGTGTTTTATTGTTAATTGTGATTAAAAAAAAGAGAAATGAGCCAAATCAATTACCATTCTCAGTAGATCTGTATGGTTGAGGCACAACTTCTACTGTTTTAATTAAATTGAGAGATAGATCTATTGTTTAAAGGCACTTTTTAAAAAGGCAATTCAACATTTGAAGTGAAGCCTTTCTGTTTTTATTGGAGGGCCAGAGATGACTCTAAAAGCACTGCAGGTCTTTATTTTAATTTCACAGGAGCTATGAAATGTATAAGTACCAGAATAACAATTAGCTATCCATTTTTTCCACTTAGTTAAAGTACCACTAATTCTAAAGGGCTTTTTGTGAGTATACTATTTCTTAAACAAAAGTGCCATGGCTTTAATCCAGGACTGGTAAGAGGAAGAAACCTTAATGAAGATGGAAAAACAGCAGAATGAATGAAAACCCAAACAAACCTCCCACCTTAAATGAAAATAAAAACCAGAAAAGCCCCTCAATGATAGGGAACATTTCTGTAGAAATGTATTATTGTCTTATTATCAATACAAAGTTGATTCATTATGCAAAAAGGCCCAACATTGTTCCTATTAAAGACAATGGGATTTGGTCAATGGGTTTTAGCGCATTCCTTTTGTATCCGTGGCAGGAATGATCTGTCCAAGACGCAGAGCAGCCAGACCAGGGAGTGCACAGGCTAAAATGTGGTGACGCTCTGATTCCAGGGCCCACCTGGAACATTTCCTTGTTGAGGACCTATAGACTGTGAACTCAGTTGCTGAATCTGTCCCACACTTACTAGAATTGACTAGTATGTACTCACACAAGCACTCCCGCCAAAGGTACAGCATACATGAAAAATTCTGAAGGGTCTGCCTGAATTGAATCCATAATGGACTTAATATTCAAGAGGCATTTAAATTATTGTTCCAAAATGTGTGCACGTAAGTGCAAAGCAGGCTGTTGCCCACACAAACACACGTTCATGTGAACAATGGTTGCTGCTCCAAGAATTTTTGCATGGACAACAGATGTGCATTTTTGTGCTAAGTGGGTTAAGGCAATGGGAATTTTGCTGAGTACCGACTGCACAATGGGGTTCCAAGTAAGGTTATTGTGCAATTACATTATATGTGGAATTCCATATACAAACAGAGCACAGTTGAAATCTGCTGTGTGAAAATGACAACTTGGCTCAGTATAGTTATATGGAGGATCTATATTCTGGTGACATATTTTGTAGCTCTTGTTACTTTTAAGACTTCCATTAACTTCAATGGGCTTTGGATTGGGGGCCATAAATGATTATTTGCTCTGCATATCTCCCTTGCATACTCTATAGACAAAACTTTCACTGTTACAATAGAGATCTGCAGTGCAGATCACAGAGGTGATTTTTGCCCCTTGGTTTGAATGCAAAGTTAAAATGTTATTAGGGCTGTTGATTAATTGCAGTTAACTCACGTGATTAACTTGAAAAAATTAATCATGATTACAAAAATTAATGTGAATCTTATATATTTTTACTGTCCCTATTTCTGAATCAATTGTTTTGGTGACCATTCGTGTCTCAAAGAGCAAGCATGGGTGGGTTATTTAACACTAACTGTAGTTTCTTCCTTGGTATAGCATGCTATTTACATGGAGTCCACCCTTTTACTCCAAACATCCCAAGGGTCAACAGGATCACCAAGGACGCCAGACTAGGAACAACATAAAACATGATTACTGTTCTAGTTTTTCCTAAATGCTCTAGATAGCCGTCACTTTATCCTGTGTACACCACATTCCATTACTGCCCAACCTAATAAAGACTTCTGTCACTGCGATAGCTTTTCATCTTCACAGCTCCTTTCTCGTCTCCTGATAAGGTTGCCAACTCCACTCTCTGTAAATGAGCTCATGCGAACACTTTATTTTCAGCTTGTGAAAACAAAAAGGGGCACTCCGCAGCTTCAGAACTGTGAGGGGGCGGTGTTCATCTTTAAAGAAGGAGCAACGCCTTTGAAAAGGATTAACATTCAACCAAGAAGTTTAGCTTGAAACAAGGAACCTGAAGCAGGGCTATTACTCTTACTAGCCCTGTTTTCCCTTTAAAAGCTTTAGAAGGTTTTTTCCCCAATAGCAATTTAAGATCAATTATTATTTGAATACTTTCAAACCTTCCCACGCTGCTTAGCCAACACTGCTAGCCATTATTACCATCGGTATCTAGACACAAGCTGAACCTCTCACATGCAGGACAGATGGCTGGTGCATCACACCACAGTCAATTCAAAAATACGTGAACCACAGATTTAGCTCCCTCATCCAAATAGTAACTAAATTTAATTTTTTTGCAATCAGTGGCAATATGTTTGCATCTGTCTACAGTATGATTTGGGCCAAATCGAAACTGGTAGGTTCTAGCCAGTGGCATCCTAAGTACTATATGACCATATAGTTCATAGTATCAAGTTTGCTGCAAAGTGTGGAGATAGGAAGATTAACCATTTAAAAGAGTTTTTGTAGCTATATCCAGGGGATTCCGCTTTATCTTGTTTCTGTAGTTAGCTGCTAAGCTATCCTACAGCAAGTCTGCAGGATTTTTTTAAGAACCACACTAAATGTCCCTTCAGCAACAAAAAATAAATGTAACTTGTCATAGTTTTTCCTCCCCTTTCCACTTAACTGTTAAAATATTGCTGTTTCCTCTTCCATTATAGTCAGACTAGTGACCTGGTGGTCTATGAAAGGAGTTGGCTAGAAGGAGAACAGATTACACAGCGGCTCAGGGCACTGGTATTCCAACATTGGAAGCCTTTGGTTCAAATACCTGTTCAAGTAACAGTGATTTGCTAGTCTCCTCCTAGTACCTATTTGTCCACATTGGAAAAGAACCACAGTTGGCACTCCTTGTTCAGCGGAAGCCCAGGGCTAGAAGGCAGAGATGTTTGCAGGTCAAGTTTGAGATACACTGTGCAGAACTGTGGGTGAGAAGGACACACAATGCAAAACAGACTTTTTCTGAATCAGTGAGGGATCAGTTCTGCAGTTCCACGTGGAGCTTTAGATGCTAAGATCCCTTCCCCAAGGATTCTACCTTACAGACCCATTCTCTAGAAGACTCTAGAAACTTCCCAGCCATACCACTGTTGTTTTCAAGGGGCTGATACCTTGAACCAGTTCTATACTTCAAAGTCTTTGGGAAATGGTGGGTGGCCACTTCCCTAAATACTAAAGTGTCTTCCTGGGGCAGGATATGACCTCAAACCCCACTCCACAGCACGGCTGGAGCTGGGAAACATTTCAGCTCCTGATGCCGACTATGGGCAATGAATGCCGTAGTGAAGCAATCTCTAGGTGTTACCTAGCAACTAAACACTGCGGGGAGGGGCATAATCCCCACTACATTATTGTGTTAAGATTATAGCTCATCCATGACCCTAAATTTACTATGACTACCACTTCCTGCTCCTGCTGCCCTGTGGATGAGGAGAGTGGTGGAGAGGGGGAAGGGGGAAGCAGAATCTTGCACCAGAAAGTCCATTTCCTTTTGGAGACCCTGCCCTGATGGGCAAATAGGAGAAAAACCTGGCACCCTCTAAAGATACCACAAAACAGAAGGGGTCATCTGGCTTCAGGGGGGAACAGGGAAGCAGTTGAGCACTCTAGAAGACAACAAAAGCAGAGTGGGCAGAGGATGGTGTCCTGCACTCTGAGGAATGGGCTGGCTAAGGGCAGGGGATGACTTTATGAACAGCATCACCCCAGTGTTGAGACATGGTAAAGTATCTCGCCAATATGGAAGATTGTCAAAGAGCCCTGAAATGAACCTAACTTCAGATGAGATTAAGATTCTATGTCACCATTTAACTCCGTTCTAGAAAATGGTCGTTTTTATAAACAGTGCTAAACCGAAAAATTAACACGGTCACACTGTAATAATAATTGACACATTTTCTCAATGGAGAAGTTTTAAAATGTGGTTTTATTTTATTTTTAAAGATCATCTAGAATGGAGTTTAAATTCTTTTAACAAAGCCCCAAAATATATCCTAATAGAAACAATAGCTGCATAGCCAGAAAGCATGAAGTAACTGTTATGTATGTGTGTGCATCACTTCATTCTGATGTTGGCAATTACAATTCTCATAGTCATTGAAATGGCTTGCTCGTTGTACCATTTATTTGCTTGGTTTTTGTTTTTTTCTTGCAAAAAATTATAAAGAAAGAATGCTAAAGCAGACCAAAAAACCCATACAAAGAGCTGTATGCTGGGTTAGATTCAAGATTAGTGTCATGCCCCCAGAGGGCCTAATCTTGCATCTACCAAAGTCAATTGCTTAAAGCCCATCAACTTCAATGGTGCAGGATAGGGACAATAGAGATTTAGTGGCCCCAAATGTCACTTCATAACATAACACTATTATAATCAATTGTATTAGGAGAGATTGAGGCCTCCAGCCTCACTGGCCCTTCCATTAATCTATCCTTATTAGCATGTAGCACCTATAATACAGCTTGGATACAAAAACTATTAGTACTAACTAATTGCAATTGACTAATTCACTACAAGTGGCTGATCATAATCATGTGGAGAGATTTTGGGGATTTCTGGTATTCCATGAAACAGGTACTCTCGCATGTCTTAAAAGAGGTGCTTCTTTCGTGGAACAAAACAAGAAGTATGCTATTGCTCAAGAACATTTTTACCACACAGCTTCCACGTTGGGCTAACACATTGAGAATTCAGAATTCAGGAGGCTCTCTTTCATTATGCCTCGCATAGGTGATGTGACAGTGATCACAAACGTAATAACAGTGAAATAATATAAAACAAGTAAATGATTTTTTTTTTACTTTGCCTTGAAATGACTCTTCAAAATTTGATGTTAGAGCTAGAATAAAACCCAGAATAAAACAAAAAAAAACCTCAGTTTCTATCTGTTTGCCAAATATTGTCAGGTGTGAGTGTACATGAACTCTAGCTATGTCTTTTTAAAAAGAAAAAAATTTGGCGAGACAAAAAATGGGAAATTGACCTGGTAAACACCTCAAGTTTGAAACTGGAAAAATTAATGAAAAAGAATGATTCACTCAACTCAAGTTATTAATTCCTTTCTTTCTGAACATAAAAATTCACACCAAGAAAGGAAAGAAAAAATAGTAGATCAAATTTATATTTCCATTTAAGTTTGACCTTTCATTCCATTCCAACAACTTTCTCTTAATTCGCTCACCAAAGGACCCTTTCCTCTAAGGAGCTGTGTACCCCCAACTCCCACTGTCAATGAGAGTTCAGAATACTTAGCATTTTGCTGGATCAGAAACCAAAAAGCTTTACTGTTCAGTCACAGTAAAAGTCTAAGGGACACGTTCAAAAGTGCCCTTAATTAATGAGCGCATGTGCAGTGAAGAAGCAGCTAAGAGGATTATAGTGCCCCACCTAAAACTTTGACCTATAGCTGCTTCTAAGTGCTTAGTGCTACAATAACTCTTGAGCAAAGACTGGAACACTTGCAGGGGGGAAAAAACCCTACCTATCTAAACAGAGCGGACGGCTATAGCTATTAAAAGAAAATCACACTGCTTTTAATGGAAGATTGGGGGGGGGCACACTTTAGCAGAAAGTGGGCTGCATTAAGAAACAACTGCAAACAAAAATTTCTGTAGCGAACTGAATCACACTTGAATGGTAAATTTAGCATGCTGCATGTCTAGCCCAATCCTCCCTTATTTAGTTTCTACTTGTAAGATATTTTGCTGGCTATCCTAATCACTTTGTGTCATGCTGTGCACTGCAGAGAGTGAACAAGACAGACTCTCTTCTCTAAAGGCCAGAATTTGAATCTGGGTCAGATTGTGAAATGGGTTTAGTGGGTCCTACTCAGTGAACCTTCGTAGCTTGATGGCTATTTATCTACTGTATTACTATTGATACAGTTTCTCAGGCTCTAAACCAAGAATGGCACTGATTAGAATAATGAATATTGAGGTTTAGGAGAGATGTCCTAAATTTGTTTGTCAAAAGCGTTAGAGCATCCAAGGACCTAAAACATTCACTATCTAGACTTGGATTTTAGAGATCTGTTGCATTTTAAATCTGCTGTAAATTTAGGATATTTACTGATATGCTTCTTTAATATTGTTACTTTTAAAACACCCCTCCATGCCTAACTTATTTAAAAAATAAATTACTGCACTTAGCAAGGGAGAAAACACTTCTGTTTTTATCCAACTGCTATAGTTCTCAAAGTCTTCCATATTTTCAGCTATTATCCCTTTCTTGCAAAGAGCCCACTTAATAATGTTCACTCTAACAACCTCATTTATTTTCCAGAAAATTAACTCAGTTTCAACCCTGATTAATGATTTCATCTAAATGAATCAAATTAAAAATTGAAAATTATATTTCAAAAGCCAAAGGAGAAAAAATTGACCATTTCCAGTTAACAAATGATCCTTTCAAATATTAAAAGATGACCATGAAGAGTGCGTGATAGTAATGAAATCTAACTGGGGACTGCTGCTTATCTGGAGTTCATGAAGGAAGAGAAAAGGAGGGGGGGAACCCTATGCATTGTTAACTCTGAAGTCTCTTGGGATACAAACTGACTTCCACTTAGTCTTTGCCTGTAATCACGGCACCAAAATAATATGAGAATTTCAGTGTTAATTAAACTGGTAAGGTTGGAAATGTACCACTACTGAAGAGGGATTAGGAAAGCATACAGTACCAGTAATTGTGTCTGTTAACAAAACCTAAACCGTGAAAGAACAATTTCACCAGCCAAAAACTACCACCAGTTAGTTGAAGGGCTTCTACTGGGAAAAGCAAGTTCTCATTATTTGATATTTTAAATAGCAACATTGTCTGCTATGGTAATCTAAGAATGTTAGACATCATAAGCAATGTTTTATATTAACTTGTATAAGGTGACCAAATCTGCCCCATTGGCCCTGATTTATTTCAAAATTTTATGAATTTCCCCTTATTTTTTCCCTCTTCTCCAACAGTATCCAAACTGTCAATTTTATTTTCACATGACTATCCTTTCAGAAAACTTTGGCTACTTTGTACAGGAAGATTGATTATGGCACTAACCTACCAATGGAAAGTTGTTGCCATGTCTTAGGCTGAGAAAGGGGCAGTAGTACGTTTGACTTCTAGCATTTACTGGATTTGTTGGACTCATTTGGCACCATAGCTAGACTACTCTTTCTAATTCAAGGATCTTCAGGTTTTTGTTTTGGCATTATAAGTTATTATGTGTTTAGCCAATGATAAGGGGACAATCCTAGCACTCATCAGTCTCTTTGTTGTTGTAACACAAGGCCCAAAGGGTGGACAGGTACCATTGTATTGAGCAATGGTCAGAAGGCCACAGAGAGGCTGCACGAGGGGATTCTACTGATTATCCTTTGTTTGCAGCAAGGCAGTGCTTCCTGGTGGATTTCCCTAGAGCAGAACGGATAAGATCAGGGTGAGGCTAGATGGTTTGCTTCTACTTAGACCTCCATGTGTGGGTGGGTGGGAGGGCGCATAGGGGAGTAGTTCTGGGACAGAAGCCATGTGCTCTCCACATCCTCAGAAAGGGGATTTCTCCATCCCATGCTCCTGCCCCTTGGATAGTTCCAGTGCAAAGCCCCCTTACTCAGGCTTGGCCAGAGAGTAGGAATTGGGTTTTGGCAAATTTAAGAACTGGCTGATGAAAGAACTGGGCCAATTCAGACAGATGCTATGCAAGCTTCACAAACAGTTCTGCCAGTAAACCTCTATCCTGACCTGACATGCTGGTTAATCCAGTCCGGGGTATCTCTGGAGCAGAGAATGCCAATGGTATTGGAATGTGCCACTCTGGATGTTGGTTTTGTGATATGGACAGACTTACAAGAGGGGCTGGGTTAGAACCACCAAAATAATTTCATTTCTCATAACCACATCTGGATTCAGGTTACTGCTTGCAAAAAGACCCTAAGTTAACTCACAGTACAGCTAGCCCCTCCAACTTAAAGAGCCACCTTAAAGGACTAATACTAATTATGCTGAACATGCAGTCAAACAAGGACAGTAACTTCAAAGCTAAATATAGATACACTGAAGAATCTTCACTGCAGTTTTCCCCGATCTGGTCTCAGAATTAACCTGGCAGCTCCATTTTGTATAAACTGAGAGAATTGTGATGGGCAATATATTTTAGCACCTCTTATCCTCATTGACAAGTTGGAGATTAAGGTGTTCCTTTTCTATAAAGATGTTGGAATCAACTTTGATTTATAGGTGGTAGCTGGGGATTCTGGGTTGCTTCCTCAGTTCACAGATGTGTACTTTTCTCCAGATTTTAACAATGCTGGTTTCATTAATTTTTAGGCAATCCCCCACTCCTACAACAACATCATCTCTTCTTCCATGGTGCTTCTCTGCCTGTCATTTGAATTTGCATTTTGTGGACAAATTTCTTCGTGGAACTTTCAAATTAAGGGCCTTATACTGCCTTTGACATATGGTATAACTCCCATTGACATCAATGGGAACTGAGCACACAGATTAAGGGCAATATAAATATATATATAGTAACATAGGATTTTTCCTATTGGATCAGCCTACTGATCTATCCTGCTCCCAGCACCACTCCCGAGCACACAGTCCAATTAGTTACTTGAGTTGTGTGCTGGAAAGAAATTGTATCTGTGTGTATACAGGTGAATTGATCTTTTGTCCTTTAAAACGAATGGGTTTATTAACTGGACTAGCAATGGTCTCAAAGGTGGGAAAAGTCAGTCTGAATTCTGCCATATTTTGAACCCTTTCCCAACCTCTGGCGACTTCTGTATTGTTTCTGTAGTAGCCTATCTTCGCTTTTTTCCTCCCATTCAGTCTTAGGCCTTGTTTTTCTCATCTATAACCAGCATCCCCATCCCTCATAATCTTCTGATCTGAGATCCCCTTAAGCTTTCTTCTTCCTATCTCTATCTTTGGAACTTGGAGCCTCACTCTTTTATTAAGTGCACCTTTAACACTATGAGAAGATGCACTAGCCTGCCATGTTAGTCATATCTTTGATGCCCACCGCTTCAGAAACAATAAGCTTCAGTACAGTGATCCTGCAAACTAGAATGAACATGAGCATTCCAAAGCCTCAATGGTACAGACCAAAACTATGTGAAAATAACGATGTCCCTCATTTCAAAATGAGGAGAAAAAACCTATTATGTTGATGGGTAGTATCTTTAATTTATCATCCACGCTCATTCTAGGTACTGTACTATAAAGGGCCTAGAAATAGATTTCTTATCCTCTATATTGGTCCTTTCCGTTCCAGCTTTCCTCACGTTTCTACATTACATCCATCCTCCTCTTACTATGGATGACCGGACACAGTTCCCAGATATGCCAATCATTGTCATTCCAAAACCATACAGGCCCCAATTTAGCAATGCATTTAAGACCATGCTTAAATGCTTTGCTGAATAGGGGTGGGCTTAAGTATGTACTTAAAGTTGAATGCTTATATACTTTGCTGAATCAGGGGACACAGCTGGAAAGTAACTCACAGCTGTCTTTCACATAATATATCAAGCTGTTGTAAGCTAGGACACTGGACATTAACCTATGTCCTGTCAATGATGTATCAAACAAATAAATAAAACAACACACAAAAAGCCATAAAGGAATGAAAATAACCATCAAATATATTTTTAAAACATGACCAATACATATTTCCAGTAGACAGTAAGAGTACCAAAGCATTCAATACCATCTTTGAGGCAATTCCTAAATGTTAAATGTGATCTAGCTATAGATTTCTTTATTAGTAATAAATAATAACAATAACAATTATTTCTTTATTATTATTATTACTTATTATTATGTCCTGTTGCATGGAGAAGTTTGTGTGTCACTATTTATAGATATTTTTGCTGGGGGAAATAAAAGTGTATATATCATATTAGACAGAGAGGGACAGAGATATTACACACAAAACCTATGTTGAAAGAACATTATTATTAAGACCGCAAAGATAAGCACTCAAAAGTTAGGAAATTTTAGAATTAAGGTTGCCTGTGCATCCTTAATTTGGCTCCCTTACAGGACCATGAGGGTTTTTCTCAATAGGATCACTGCCTCATTCAGTGCACAGGATGGAAGAGGTGAAAGCAAGCCAGTATCGGCAGGTACGGTGCACCGGCAAGAGCTGGTACAGCTTTCCCAGGCCGGCGATGTAAAGGACCTGGGGCTCCTGGCCATGGCCGGAGCCCCAGGCCCTTTAAATTGCTGCCAGAGCCCTGGGGTAGCGGTGGCCTGGAGCTCTGGCGGCGATTTAAAGGGCTCCACTGCAGTAGCGGCAGCCGGAGCCCTGGCCCCTTTAAATCGTCGTCCAGAGCCCTGGGGTAGCGGTGGCATCCCGGGGCTCCAGTGGTGATTTAAAGGGCCAGGGGCTCCCAGCCACCTCAACCGCAGCCGGAGCCCTGGGCCCTTTAAATCGAGCTCGGGCCCTTTACATCATGATTTAAAGGGCCCGGGGATTTAAAGGCCTACCTCTTCCAGTTGAGGCCACGCCCCTTCCGGTTGAGAACAACCACCCCCCCCCCACCACCCACCCACCCCGCTCAGGACCCAGGCGTACCAGTAAGTCCTTTCACCCGTGCAGGATGGATGGTGCTCACTTATAAGTAACCATTCAATCTCTTGTTTTCCTCTGACTGTTTATTCTGAAGACAGAATTATTAATTTCCAGATAGGGTTTTCTACATTGCTTATCACTAATAGTATCTGAGTGGCTCACAAAAATTAAATTGATTTTCGTAACAGCTCTGTGAGATGATTATTATTATTATCCCAGTTTACAGATGGGGAACTAAGACAGAGAGAGATTAAGGACAAAAGTATCCACTGATTTGGGGTGTCTAATTTGAGATGCCTAGGATCTGATTTTTCAGAGTATTTATCATTATATAGTTCTTCATATGTTCAGAGCACAGCTCCCATCCATTTCACTTGCAGCTGTGATTGCTCAACACTTCGGAAAGTCAGACTCCAGTGTGTCAGGTCAGGCATCAGAAAATGAGGAATCCACAACTGGTTACCACTTGTGAAAAGTTTGTTTTAAGTGACGTGACTAGCATCACATAGGAATTCTGTGGCAAAGACAGAATCCAATTCTCCAGGGCAGCATTTAACTTAACCATTACACCATCTTTTCTCTTCCTGCCATCCCGTCTCATTCACTTCACACCATCTAACTTCTGTAGCAAATGAAGCAGGGGTCCTACAAACAACAGCCTTCTTCACTATACAACATTGATTCATCCCCAACGCAGATCCATCCTTTCACTGAATGAGCCAGGGGTCCCGCGGAAAAAAAGTACCATGTCATCATGCAATTAAATCATGCATAATGCATACACATAAACGGCCAAATTACGTTTGTAAGGGGAACGTTAATTCTAGTGTTTCCTAAATTTTTGAGTGTTTCACTTTTCAATCTTAATAATGGTTTTTAATACTGTTTTTTGTATGTAATTTCCTAGTTTTTTTAAAAAGCAAATGGAAAAAACACAAATTCCATCATGTATTCTCATACAACCACATGGGTGCTCAGCCAATTCCAGTTACCCCTCTCTAACCATGATCACTCTCCATGTTTCCCCTTCCCACTGGCTCTCAGGCCCCACTTCGCTCCTAAGCTCCTCATCCAGTCTCGGTGTGCTCTCTTGCCTCCTTGTCCCAGACTCTTTGTCCAGCCAGTCCCAGTTCTCTCCTTGCACCGTAGTTGCTTGTCAGATCTGTATCCCTTCACCTGCCCCACTGGTTCTTAGTTCCAATCTCCTTGCCCAGCCAGTCCCAGTCTCCTCACCCTGGCTCCTCATTGGGTCTCAGTCTTCTCCCCATCTACTGGTTCCCGGTCACCTCCATTTCCCTACCTGCCTCCCAGTCTCAATCTCCTTGCCCAGCCAGCCCCAGTCTCAGGGTTGGTCCACACTACCCCCCAAGTTCGAACTAAGATACGTGACTTCAGCTATGTGAATAACGTAGCTGAAGTCGAAGTATCTTATTTCGAACTTCAAAGTACTCACCGCTGGTCCACACGGCGGCACGCAGGCTCCCCCGTCGACTCCGCCTGCTCCGTTCGTGGAGCAGCATTACTGGCGTCGACGGGGGAGCACTTCCTGGTTCGATTTATCGCGTCTAGACAAGACGCGATAAATCGAACCCAGAAGATCGATTGGACTCCTCCGACGCGGCAGGTAAGTATAGACGTACCCTCAGTCTCTCTCTAGACCCCAAACACAGTCCCTCTACCCACCATCCTCTGGTCCTGGTCTCCTTCCCTAGCTCCTTGCCTCATTCCACTCTGCTGATCAGCCCTCCACTGGTCCAGCTCTTCTTTTCTTTGTATTTGAATCAGGCAGCTTTGTCCTCCACATTGCCTGGACCTAGCAGGATGGTCATTGAGAGTACAGGAAAGACAGGCTCACTGCTTTCAATCAGGTGCCTGAACCTGGAGCCGGACCTGGCATGCAGCAGCCTGGAGCTGCAATTGCAGGGAAAGTCCTGCTTGGACCCAGGGTGGAATGTGGTCAGAATCTTTGGGGAATTTAACTGCTGAAATCAAATCTAAGAAGTCTCTACTGAGCACGAAAAAATTGTGATTTTTCAAAGGCTTATAACTTGGCCTGACAGAACCCCCACCCCCCTGCCAAAATTCAAGTCCCTGGTCCAAAGCCCAGAGATGATAGAGCTTTTCAAAGAAGAGGTTTCCAGAATTTTTTAACGTGAATAAAACAATGTATTTTTCTTTGGCTTCCTTCTCAGACATGGCTGAAACATTTTGGCTGACATTTTCCAAAAAAACCTGGCCTCAGACAGACACCCAGTATGGAAAATGTGTGCCCAAACAGTTACTGTTTCACAAAGTTATAAGCAACTGAAACAGGGTATTATAATGGGAAGTTTGGGGCAATCTTAATAATAGTCAGTACTAGCAGCTCCACCTAAAATATACAGTATTTAGATGTATACTTGCATATCATATACTGTATATTCAGGCAAAATACCATATTCTTGGTCTACGTAGGTATCTATAGCTAACAGTATATAAATGTGTCTTTAATGTACTTGTTTTTTCCATGCCATTGGTCTAGTGAAAAGATGACACGCTGGTTACACTGGTAATTTTACCGATTAAAAATATTGGAAAACCCAGACTTACATTTCAGCTACAGATCATGAGTTCAAAGGGCTCTGATGAAGGGACTTTATCAGAACAACATTAACACAGAACAAACAAAATGGTAAAACACAAGCCTCTGGCTCATGCTTATGAAGGGAAATCAGTAATGTGGTTTTTAAAAGGTAAAAAAAAAAAAAGGCCCAAGTTGTTATCTATGTAATAGCATGAAAGTTTATTTGTTTTCCTTACTGTTTCCAGACAGAGGTCTTACATTAGAAATAAGGAGAGATATAAAGCACCTGAAAGCAAATTCACATCAGTAGTATAAAGCAAATCAGAAGGCAATAATAAATGTCAGGGCTGTAGCTGCAAAGGCGGGTCACTGTTTTTTCTCATACTTAAAGTGAAATACCTAGCTGTTATCTTTGTGCCTGCAGAGCCTCCCTATTGTAGATTCAATAATACAAGAGGCTTCTTATCACCAGCCTGGGTGACTGATTGGAGCTGTGATATGTTTAGACAATGCACTGTATTTAACTGAATTTACAGATGCCCCAACTCAGACCGTAGTAGTAAACGCCAGAGACTAATAGGAAATTAAACATGTACAATGGACTAACTCCATTTGCTCTCACACACTGTAATGTGTTTAGTTAACTTACTCATAGTCACACTTTATCTTTTTCTCCATGGATTCTCTGGGATATGTTTCAAATTGGTCAAAGATTAAATCTTCCTTTCAATTTTTTTTCACTATTTTATTGCTGCTTTCCCTTATTATTGGCCGTTCTTTCTTTTGCGCAGATAAGCTAAACAAGATGACCCAGGGTATGCTCTCCCAACCCAATTATCAGACAGTCAGAAAGTAAAGCAAGGGTGCAGAAGACTCCATAATATTAATATAACATGAGAGGAACAAAATCAGTCACTTATTTGAAAGCAATGGTATATTTAGCTCATTTGAAATTTAAATGTGAATTTTAATGTACCTGGTAAGTAACAAAAAATGAGAGACAGCGACAGTGTGAGTAGGTCACTACAGGAATTATTTTAACTGTTACTTGTTTAATATTTGTGCTAATGGAAAGAGGTTCAAGTAAGTGTACACCGAATAAAGAGTCCCAGTGTTCAGAGGAGCGCAGGTATTAAACAGTTTCAAAATCTACATATCGGTTACAGAGTGGAGTAATTAGATACATTGAATGATTGATTTGTACAGCTACTGGGGATTGCTGGACAGATATTTTTCAAACAGAAATCCCTCACTAATATAATAGCAGGAGTAAAGTACAGTAAAATATAAAGAGTTCCTATTGCCAGTAATACAGATAAAGTGGAAAATATCAAAGAAAACACTCTTCTCTATCTCCCAGCTACAAACACACAATATTTCCCTATCTTCAACTATTCACCTAAGATTCTTGTTCTAAAAACAAAAAAGTTCAATTAAAATGAGAAAGAAGTAATACAGATTCAAGAAAAGGAACAAAAATGGTTTTCAAGCACTGGAGAATATTGGAGGATATGGCAGTAGCATTTGCAGTATCTGCTTAGCCACTACTTTGCCTAGTACATTTTGAGCCACAACCTGCAGCCCTTACTCAGGCTAAATCCTCACAGATTACGATGAGATTGTGACTGAGTAAAGACTGTCAGATATGGCCCTATATGTGCATTATCTAATAATAATAATTTCCCATCTAAAATGGAATTGCTCCATTCTGTGCAAAAATCTACAGGAAAGGCTCTAAAAGGCTCTGCTAAGAGCTAAATTGCTCCACTGGGAAGAAGGAAGAGCTGGGTGGCCAGAGAGCGGTGGCTGCTGGCCAGGAGCCCAGCTCTGAAGGCAGAGCCGCCACCAGCAGCAGCAGCAGAAGTGAGGGTGGCATGGTATGGTATTGCCACCCTTACTTCTGCGCTGCTGCTGGCGGGGCACCGCCTTCAGAGCTGGGCGCCCAGCCAACAGCCACCGTTCTCCGACTGTCCAGATCTAAAGGCAGCGCAGAAGTAAGGGTGGCAATACTGTGACCCCACCTAAAATAACCTTGTGACCCCTTTGCACCTCCATTTTGGGTCAGGATTCCCAGTTTGAGAAACGCTGGTCTCCCCGGTGAAATTTGTATAGTATAGGGTAAAAGCACACAAAAGACCAGATTTTACAGGGAAAAACCAGATTTCACCATTTGTGACATGTTTTTCATGGCCATGAATTTGGTAGGGCCCTAATTATAAGCTCAAGCCTTATTATTTAAATATTGTACTGAATTAAAGAATATAATGGGAGGGAATTTTCACCACCTCCCAAACACGGTCATATTTCCACAACTAACTACGTTCCTTATACGTGGTTTTTCCCTATCTCAAAAGAATCGGGTGTTGGTCTCTGATGGATAGATAGATTAATGATCTGATCCAATAAGGCACATTCCATGTTTCTATTATAGTGTAGCATGTTCCCATAAAAATATATTTCTAGGCTCTATTTTTATTGGGTGTAGTTATAAACCGATACAACACAGATGAGATACCACATTAGCATTAGGGTTCATACATTGTCTTATTATCCCCACTCCCACATATTTCCATGCTTCAGCATATGCCTGCCTTTCACATGGATGTTAATTACAAAATTAGTATTAAAAGTTGCCCTATGTTAAAAAGTTTTCTTTTGTAGAGACCTGGGTTTTTAAAACTGGGTTTCTATTGACTTTTTCAATGAAACCAGCAGCTCGAAGTCTTGGATAACATTGTACAAAAATTAGGACAAAATAAAATAGCCATTGCCAAGTGAAACAGGCTTCGTAATAATCTTTTTTCAACCAGTGGACAGTACTATAAATGTTACATCTCCTAATCAGGTCTGGTTGGTATTTGCAGTATGAGACACAGACAAATCTTTGACCAATCTTTAATTAGTATCACTGATGAAATATTTATTCTTTTAATTTGAATCTGGAAACCCAATGAAGCTGTGTTGCATCTTTTATCAACTTAAATAATATCCTTGGTTTATTGCTTTTGTCTTCACTGCAGACATTCTGAAAATACTTCCTGTGAAGAATTATTTGCACATTTCTAGCTACTATGGCATATATATTTCTGATAAATATATAATATTGCCAGTCAGGTCATTGAGACCTTCTTTCTGAAGAAGTAACCTACAGTGTTCTATGACTAGCAAAATAAAAAAAAGAGAATTGTACAAATAATTCAAAATGGTATTAGTGAGTTTGGCATAATATACCAGAGGGCATGGTGTAATTTTACAGAAATAACAACATAGCTCTCCATGAAAGCTGGCCACTTGATGCTACAACTATGCCCATGTACTGTGCAGTACATAGCTACAACCAATCTCTTCTCCATGTAAATGTACAGCAAACTATATACACACTGGGGAAGACTGTATAAACCAAGCTGTTGGCGTCCATTAGTCTCGAGAGACAATGGATATGCGCCCATGGGGAATGCTTAGTTGATGGTTGTGCAGCGTCTGTTGTGGCTGTGAAGCCCCACACGAGAGTGGCAGTCTCGATTGCATTTGCTGCATTTGAAGGCAGTGTCAGCTGTGGGTTGGAGCCGCTGCTGCCTTTTTCGTTGAACCCGCTTTTCCTCGGCAAGCTGCCGCAGCTTGTCTTCGCCAGTTTTCAATCCAGTGGTCAGAGCGTGTCTCCATCTGCATCTGTCCTGGGCGAGCTCTTCCCAGCTGTTGATGTCGATTTGAACAGTCTTCAGGTCCCTCTTACAAACATCCTTGAAGCGAAGGTGGGGCCGTCCTGTAGCTCTGTTTCCGGAGGCAAGTTCGGCATACAACAGGTCTTTGGGGATCCGTCCATCTTCCATGCGACTTAGATGGCCAAGCCATCTGAGGCGGCGTTGACGGAGGAGAGTGAACATGCTGGAGAGCTTGGCACGTTCCAGCACCTCGTTGTTCGTTATTCGATCACTCCAAGTGATCCCGAGTATGCGACGGAGGTAGCGCATGTGGAAGGTGTTCAGTCTCTTTTCTTGCGAAGCGTAGAGGGTCCAAGTTTCGCTGGCGTAGAGAAGAGTATTTAACACACATGCACGGTACACAGCGACCCTTGTGTTGATGGTCAGCATGTTGTTGTTCCATACTCTCTGTGACAATCTGGCCAAAATTGTAAAGGCCTTGCCGATTCTACGGTTGATCTCAGGGTCCAGTGAAAGGTTGTCCATGATGGTAGATCCAAGGTAGGTGAACTGACTGACCACCTCTAGCACATAGTCACTGATGGCAATGCTTGGATGTTCTGCATCCTGGGCCATAACTTTGGTCTTCTGAAGACTGATTGTCAACCCGAACTCTTCGCAAGCTCTGGAAAAGCAGTCAATCAGATGCTGGAGATCAGTTTCTGTGTGGGTGGCCAGGGCAGCGTCGTCTGCAAACAGCATGTCTCTGATTGTTGCCTCCCATACCTTGCTTTTGGCCTTTAGTCGAGCCAGATTGAAAAGTCTCCCGTCAGACCGAGTGTGGAGATAGACTCCCTCTGTGGAATTTCCAAAGGCACATTTCAGCAATGCTGCAAAGAAGATGCCGAAGAGTGTGGGAGCGAGAACGCAGCCTTGTTTTACTCCACTGTGGATGTCGAAGGCATCGGAAGACGAGCCATCATATAGTACTGTGCCTTTCATGTTGTCGTGAAAAGACTGGATCATGCTCAGCAGCTTCGGTGGGCAGCCAACCTTTACCAGGATCTTGAACAGCCCATCTCTGTTCACAAGGTCGAAAGCTTTGGTCAGGTCTATGAAGGCAAGGAATAGCGGCTCGTGCTGTTCTCTACATTTCTCTTGCAGCTGCCTTAAGGAGAAAACCATGTCGGTTGTGGATCTCCCTGCTCGGAACCCGCACTGTGACTCTGGGTAAACTCTGTCAGCAAGCTTCTGCAGTCTATTCAGGATCACGCGTGCGAAGACTTTACCCACAACACTCAGGAGCGATATGCCTCTGTAGTTGTTGCAGTCGCTTCTATCACCCTTGTTCTTGTAGAGGGTCACGATGTTGGCGTCTCTCATATCCTGAGGTACTGCACCTTCGTCCCAGCACTGACAGAGGAGGTCGTGGAGGTGTTCTAGGAGGATGTTGATGCCACACTTGATAACTTCTGGTGGGATGCCATCCTTTCCTGGAGCCTTTCCTGTGGACAAGCTCTCAATGACTTTCTTCAGTTCTTCCATGGTGGGCTTCTCGTCCAGCTCGGTTTCAACGGGAAAACCATCCACAGTATTGAGGGCAGCTTCGGTGACGGTGTTTTGCCTGGAGTACACTTCAGAGTAGTGCTCCACCCATCTATCCATCTGCTTGCCCTTGTCCTGGATGTTTTCGCCTGTTGCAGACTTTAGTGACACTCTCCACTTCTTTGTGGGTCCCATGGCCTTCCTGATGCCATCATACATTCCCCTGATGTTTCCAGTGTTAGCAGATAGTTGAATGCTCCAGCAGAGCTGGAGCCAGTAATCATTTTCACACTGTCGAGCTAGTCTCTGTACTTTGCTCCTGGCAAATCGATACTCTTGTAGAGTCTATACTATAGTATAGTATATATATATTTAAACCAAGCTATACTATATATAAACCAACACACCAAAAGAACACAAAATACATGCAGAGGTACCACATGTCAACTCTTCATTATTACAAGGTAATATGGACATATTCTCAAATAATTGGTTGCTGTTGTTTGCCATGGGAACAATAATTTCTGGTGACTGCAGTCCAAAGTAACCTTGGCATAGGAGAACGGATAACATGAATGAATGCAAAGAAATGCACTCTAGCAAAAATAATCTAAATGCCACAAATACAGTGCATACCAATGGGCTTTTGACTTGTGGGATCCTCTACAGATGCTTTGGAATGGTTTCCTCCCTTGCTAGGAGCTTGGTCAGCCCTGTTACTGCAGTTTACACAAATGCATCATTGTTGTGCCATACTATTTGTGCCTTCCCCCTCACTCTCATTATACTATCTAAGGTGAAAGTAGTTAAGCATGTGAGTTATCGACGCTAGTTGTATGATATGTACAACAGCTCTTCTTTTGTGTACGCTCTGAAGCTTGTCTCTCTCACCAACAGAAATAGGTCCAATAAAAGATATTACCTCACCCACCCTGTCTCTCTCTTACACTAGCATGTAGCAGAAGAAGTCTGTTATCCTAAAGTGAAGATGGGATAGCATCCAGGGGGTTGTTGGGGTGGGGTTGGAGAGCCCAGCCTGGCCCATCTCTCTCTCCCCCACCCTCTTCCCAGAAGTTGGGGGACCTCAGACCTTAAAACAACATTGGAATAGACAACACAATAGAAAGTTAAGCTACTGGAGCCAATGGGACCACTCATTGGGTAAAGTGCTATTCAACACAAGTAAAGAAATCAGAATCTGCCTCACAGATAGGACATTAATGAGATGCTGAAGAAACTAGTTCTGGAAAATGCAATGGGGTAGATTAGATGGGTCAGGTGGTCTTTTCTGACCCTTCTGTCCATGATAGTAATTACAGACAGGTAAAGCTTTAGCAGTTAGGGTGCAAAACAATTTATCTTTCAAGCACAATAGGGTCCAAAAACATTGGCAGTTCTGAACTGTGCATTCTGTAGGGCTTTTTGTGGGCATTTCAAAGAATCTTAGAAGTTTTCAATGTTCTTTAATGGAGTTTGTGTGATCCTGTGAGTTTTCATTACATTTTGGGACAGTTTCTGAGTTCTGGTGAGATTTTGATGTCCCAGATGAGACAGTATAATATTGGAAAAGGCAAAGCCCCCTGAGCTACAAATACAATGCCTGTATTTTAGAAACTATTCTTAAAGCTGTCATGAGAAATGGAGGGATAAGCGGTAGACAAATGGGTTTTGGCCCATGAGTCCTCTCACTGGAGGTGTGAGATTTGGGAGGATTTGGAGGGGTTTGTCATTGGAAGACTAAGAGGGAGTTGATTGGGGTGAGGGAGCCATGTGGGTATTGGGACATGTCACTTCAGGAGGAAGTCAGAGGGGCTTAGGTTGGAAGGTGCATGTCATGAGGAGATAGGAGAACATGTCATGTGATGAAGGCTGTATTTATTCCTTCCACATCCTGCCCTTCTAGATTCTCCTTCTTCACCACACTTCCCTCCTCAAGGCCAACTGAACCTTGTGGGGCCTAACCCAGCATATGATTCAGATATGTAGCTATGAAGGGAACTAAAGAAGAAAGGTTAGAGATGAGCGCGTGGGGAGCTGGAGAGGGAAGAGCAGTCAGCAGTACAAACAGAATCAGAGAAGGCACAGGGAACGCCATCTTGACTGACTATATTTGAATCCAAGAGACAAACCCAATTTCCATACAACTGGCTGGGATGTTGGCCTGGACAATCCCAGTAAATTGTAATGTCTACTCACTCTAATGACAAAGTTTTCTTTCAGACCTGAGCAAATAACTCTCTCTTTGTAACCTATCCTGATTCAGTACGAGTTCTGCATTTGCACTTTATCCTGTTTATTAATTTACTAACACATAACTTTCATTAACAAAAATTGTAATTTTTAAAAATCGGTTCTGCACGGCTAGTCATGAAGATAAAGTTGGGGAATTTATTTTTGTTAAGTTATGCAAAAGATTCATTAACTATTATTATTGTTGTTGTTGTTGCTCACTAACTTGTTTTAAAATAAGATGATTGGAAGAATTTGACATACATTTGTCAATTAGGCCAAATTTTACACTCAGCCTCACCAGTGTACCTGGAGTCATTCTATTGACTTCTGCGGAGGGACTCTGGATTTCTGCTGAGAGCATAATTTGGCTTGCCAGCCATATTTAATATACAAATAATATTCTACACTTTATGGCCTGCACAAAACTCCCAATAACATCAGTGAGCGTTACCGTATCCACAATGGATAAAGAACAGAGCTCTTTAGGATAATCTTAGAAAAAAAATTCAGCTTCCCCAGCCATGTAGATGTCAGATAATGCAACTAAGGATGGTGCCAGATATGTGCCTATGAACAAATTTATCCAGTCTTACGGAAAAGCTCTTTTGTATTCCCACTGTGTTAACATGGCAGGTAAGGGCTACAAGGGCAAAAAAGGTTTTAGTTATTCAGATTTGGGTTTGTTTTTTCCAACTTGAATAATTAATAAGTTATTAATCAATATCTTTCTTTACGTATGGACAGTTTTTTCTAACCTACACTGTTTCACATCAATTTACAGCAAAAGCAACTTCTAGATTTACTACTACAATAAAATATCACTTACAATAAGGCTTTTCAAGCCCATGTTGTCTATGTTGCACTAAATGTGAAAACTGTCTCCCTGATTCTGTACCCTGCTTTACAAAAACACACCGTTTGCAGATCAAAGGGAGACGATTTATGCTTTCATCCCAGCTGACGGACGATTAAATTAAAACAGATCAGCAGTACAGTGCCTGGGCAGGTGGCTTTAGCCACCACTGTCGGCCTCAGAGCGATTAAATTGCGGTGGAGATGGAGGGCCTTCCGCTCTCATTCCCGCACTTACAGCTCAAACGGTGACAAATGAGATGTTACTGCTCTTGTAAAGCAAGGCTACAATCTGTCAAAATCCAACATAATTTGTGACCCTACGTGACATCTTCTTTCTCTTTTTTTTTGACATTTGAATACAGTGATTGTACCAGAGTCAAGTCCATTTAAGTGAATATAGTCAATTCTATCTAAAGGAATACAGCCTGTTAGCTCCAGCATGGTAGCTGAATATACATCTGGTTAGTACTCCAGCGACCCTTTGTGTTAAGTGCATACCATTAACAATGAATTCTGATTTTTTCCAAGTTATATAATTTGATATCTTGACAGCTCAGACACTTAAAGCACCACTATTTGTTTTAAATGGCTTTATTTTATTGTTTAAATGTCAGTATCAAAATAAAGTAATGCATACAGTCTTGTCAGTTCCAGTGCAGTGGGAAGTGGCCTTGTTGAGAAAAAGAGCATTGAAAGAGTTTGTTCTAAAAATGGACTAAAAAGTCAATTATAACGTCTCTTAGCTGAACCCTTAAATGACTCACAAAAAGTTATTAATACTGTCGTTTTTGCTTAATGGGTGAGCTTACTAAGGTACTGAAGCAGAAACAATAAAGGGAATGAAGTGTCTTAGTTTAAAGAAATTGTCACACTAAGAAACAAAATCCTCACAACAAACAAAAGGGAAAACATTGTATTATTTTTAAACATTTGTATGCGGTGCCGTAAATGGGCGTGATACTGCTCAGAGAAGATTAAAGATGTGAACTCTGTCCCAAATTGCTTAAAAAGTACATTAACACAGTATTCCTGTTCTTCAATGAAAATTTGGTTTGGAGACTATTTACAAGAATTAAATAGAAACCCCAAAATATTTATTGGTTTTGAAAAAGGGGGATGAGAGGAGGAATAACATTCAGAACAACGTGATGTTAATAGGTTTCAGAGCATATCTAACTCTGGGGTTAACAAGTTCTCCTCTACTACAGCCAAGAATTTATAGCATTTATCATTCTCCTAACCTTTGTGGGTGGGCAGTTTAGCTATCTACCTCAAAGCAGTCAAAGATCTCATCCAGAAGGCTCTTTAGGCTTTCTGTTGACCACTGATCTTCAGACTGAATAACTATAGTAGCTAGGGAATGAAGTTAAAAACAGCTTTACTTACAACGGATAAAGATGAGTATAAAATCTTTCAAGTGAGAATCTTCGTGGTGGTGGGGGACAGATAAGGAACACTGAAAAAATATATACGCAGTTTAGAATTCTTGGATTTAATATGCAGGACATTCAACCTTTACTCTAGAAGTCTTTAGAGAACTTGGAAAAGTTCTCTCTGCTTATTCTTTGCTGTCTATGTTTAGTCTATAGTAATCTGTTACAGGTTTGGCATAATGTACACTGCAACCTTGATATATCTGTAGTTATCGAGTTAACCCAATAAGTATGCCAAGCAGCAATGCATTTGACCGGTGCAGCGCATGCAGCTTCTTGATAGATAATCCACCACAGGCAGAAAAACCCAGCTAGAGGCTGCCCCCATATTTGGCAAATTATATACACTAATCCATCCTTATCATGATGACCCTTATAGCCTGTCCAGGCTTCTAGGCCTGTCAGCACCCTATTGTTACCCATTTATAAAAAGGAAAACTCAGCCCATAAGCCACACACTGCCCTTCTAACCTTGCCTATTAAAGGCAGGGTCTCTCCAGCTGTCTGACATGTCAGAGGGGGTCATGTATACAGTTTCTGTAGCCAGCAAAACGGCACTTCACCCTAACAGAAGTGCTGCAAGGCCCTAGGGTCATCAGGCTTATTATGTCAGGAGTGCATCAGAGGTGTCTGCAGTTGCTGATGGCTGCAGCTGTGCTTTGCTATAGTAGAAACCCATTTTATGTCTCTATACAGTGTATCATGCCAAAAGATATAGACACCTATGCAATATGCTTGACATTTGTAACTCCAACACCATAACAGAACAATGCAATAGTAGCCTTGTTGCCTACTACATTGTCTTTCTTGCTGTTAACTGATTAACGATGGGAAAATATCACCAGTGTTGATGTGGTGTTATAGTTTACACTGGGCTACACAGACGAATGAGTTAAATGTTAATGTATGTAAATGTGAAGGCATTTTTGCTATCATAAAGCCTCCTGAGCACATCTGAAAGGGTGTCAGTGATATCAGTTCATTCTCCTGTTCCTTTGGATTATCATCATCTTTTTCTTTTACATTGCAAGATCACTGGGGCAGGGACTGTTCTTATTCTGTCTTGCACAGCACTAAGCACCGTCAGCACTACGTGAATACATCATAAATAATAATAATGAGTGCCTTGCTTCTGTGTGCACATAAAAATGTATTAGAAATCATTTGCTAATTTGCAGCAAGACATCCTATTGTGATGACAAACAACCATCGCTCGGGATTGCCAACTGGCCCATGTTTGGAACAGATTACTAGCTTTTTATGAGTTCTGTCTGGCTCCTGTTTTTGTAAAGCCTCTTCTGGTTTTATAGGCTGCCACAAAGCACACAGCTGATCTCACTCCTTTCTCTTACTCCCCCCCCCCCCCCCTGTTTCTGATGTAGCTTCTATACTAGTCACAAGGGATGTAGGGCAGGCTTTCACCTTTGGCTGAAAGCATGATAGGAGGGGAGAGTAAGGTGTCAGAAACATTATTAACTTAAAAATCTTTCCTCTTCCTCCAAGATGAGAATAAATTGCCCCTCTAAGGTTCTCTAGGATAGAGATCAGCTGCTCTCCACCCTTCAGAAACCTTCTGCCACCCCTGGGTTTGGTTCTCCCCACCCCAATAAAACTGTTGTTTTGCTCCTAATGAATAACATATTTTTCATAACTTAAAATGTGCCCAGTCTGTTTCTTCTCCCTGTGTGTTATGTCATTTCAATGACTCCTTCAGATTCTGCACCCTAACAGTGTCCCATTGTCGCATTAATGAGGCCAGCTAAAAGTCATATATTTCCATTTAGCTTCCCAGGCAACAAAATGGAAGTAACATGTGTGTGGGTAATGTTAACACAACTTAAGGCCTCCTAGAAATACAGTGAGAACATAGTGGCTTTGGTTTATAAATAGCTATCACTATTTATAATGCATAAACAAAATGTTTCATGATTTATAACACTAAGCCCAGGCAGTTCTAATGTTTAAAAAAATCCCTATCTGAATGCCTAATGTCTACAGAAATAGAAAGACTTGCTCACGCACGCTTCATGAAGGCACTGGCTGGCATCACACAAGCCCAGTCAATTAAAAGAGGCATTCACTAATTGCTGTTCCATATCTTTAGGAACCAAAGGGGAAAAACAGTACCCTGTGAGGCAACATGGTATCAAGTAGCAGAGCTGAACAAAATCCAGGTTAGATTTAACGTTCAGAGATGATCGCATACTGTATTACTCATGTCCAGCAACAACATTTTGATTACAGGAATGCTTAAGCTCCTGGTCTTAACCGCAGCCAGCACTTGTTGCTACTGAAAGATTAATGTTATCTCTGTATTTAAGTAGCCCTTATAATATGGCCAAAATTAGACTGTAAAGAGCCCAATGGTCTTGGAGTTAAATTGTTTTTAGCAACAGTTTACGAGTGCTTTGCTTGTGCAAGCCATTTGGGTCTCAATTGAATGGTTAACATACAGCGAAGTGTTTGTGCTAAGAAAAATACGTCTAAGATCTCATAAGAATGCTGATTATATAAAGTAGCATACTCGGTCTCTCACATACCACAGCGGAAATGTTTCAGAAGAAGACTCAACACTAGTTTCTTAACTTCTACTGGGGAAAATGATGCTCTAACATTAAAAGGGAGGAAGAGAAGGACAAGGAGGTACCCTTTCATTTAAAGAGACAATGTCAGGGTTAAAAACCAGGGGTGAAGTTTTGCCGTTGACTTCAATGGGGCCAGAATTTCACCCCATATATCTTAAAAAATAAGAATATAAATCTCCTTAGCTGTGTAACTAGCATCTTACACTTATTCATACTGAAAAAATATTATAAATCAAATTTATTTTGTGTCAATCATACTGTTTCATCACTATTTGCATGTCATTCTATTTCCATGATGAAAATACACATGCTGATTTTACTTTCTGGTTCTCTTACAGTGGCACAAGAACTAACACTTTCCCCACTGAGGTCAAAAGGAAAACACCCATTAACTTCAACAGTTTATGATCAAACCAACAACTATGTTGGTGTTTGGGATGAAAATGCTATAATGTAACATTTTAACAAAAAAGTACAATTAAAATGTATTTTGGTTCATTAAAATAAATTAAAAAGAAACCATAAATACACTTCTTCTCTTATTGGGCCTGATCCAATGCCCACTGAAGACCAGGGGAGTCTTCCCATCAGCTTCAATGAGTTTTGGATCAGGTCTATTGTGCTTTTTAAGTGTATTTCATTTGAACAAAAATCAAGACTTTAAACCTCCTAGAAGTTCAAACTTGTGGTTGAATTTCCAGGGAATATCAATACTGATGGTTAATGGAATGGATATTTTACTATAGTGATTTTAATACTAAAATCAACAGTTAGAAACATGATACCAAAATTAATGCACAAATTGTACTGTACCGCAAAATAATTCATGCATATCGTTATTATTGTACAAGAGACAATAGCCATTAAAGTTTGATGGCCAAGTCAGGGTATAATAATAATAATAATAATAATAAAAAAAAGATGACACACTGTAGTGCTCTTGCTATTAACCCGTCGTATAATAAGGGCTGTATAGTAAAACTGAGCTTGCATTTAATGTGGGACTAAAATTAAGCATAGTCTGAAATGAACCCTTGCTGTTGTTTTTTTAATATATGTTGAACAATAGTAAAGATGCAATTACCAGACTTGTGAACAATGAAACATAGGATCTTATTTTTTTAAACCTTCAACTTTCTTTCCTGTCCTGGAGAGAAGATCCTTTAAAATTCTTTTGCGACTTTCTAAACTGAGGCCCCTCAATATTGTACAACTGGTTACTTGACAATACATGACTGCCAAAGTCAAGCACGTTTGGCTTTTCTTCACCAAATCTTTTATTATTTATAAATAACTGCAAATCTGAATGTAACTATGATGTTTACTTGCTCCATTGATGTGTGCTTTTTAACACATCTCTGTCCATGGAATGCCCTCCCTAAAGCAGTTTGTCAAGCCACCTCTTCTCATTCACGATCCACTTCTCCCATAAGGCCTACAAAGTTAGTTTTGTGATTTATAACTAAATTCCGTCCCTTCTCCCCCACCTTTTCTGGATTTCCCAGTTCATCCGGTCTTCTGTGCAGGAGGGGCAGAAGTCCCTAAAAGTGTCGGGGGGCCACCGGAGCCTGAACAGTGGCCCTGGCCTCCACCCTGCCTCTTCCCCGAGGCCCCGTCCCCACACCACCCCTTCTCCCCAAGCCCCCGTCCTCATGCTGCACAGTCCGCCGAGTCCCCACCCTCGCACTGCCCCTTCCCCCAGGCCTAGGTGACCAGACAGCAACTGTGAAAAATTGGGACAGAGGGTGGGGGGTAATAGGACAAAATAAGGGGTATATAAGACAAAGCTCCAAATATTGGGACTGTCCCTATAAATTTGGAACATCTGGTCACCTTACCAGGCCCTGCTCCCGTACAGCCTCTTCCCCCAAAGACATCACCCCCCGCTCGCTCCTCTTTGCTCCCTCCTCCCATTGCTCACCCTTACGGCTGGTAAAAAGTAGGGGGGTCATGGCCCCCCCGGCCCACCCTGTTCCAGTGCCCCTGCTTCTATGTCTCTACCTTTTTGACAGCAACCAATTCAGGGAAGGGAAAGACTTTAATATTGTGCATTCTACATCACCAAGCTCATTATAAGCACTAAATAACGAATATATGCATCAATAGAGGATTGGGTACATGGTGACACTGATGATGCTCTTTTACAAAAGGCCCTCAGGGACTATACTTTGTGATATTGCATTGGTGAAACAATCCTAGCCCCAGATCCTCTAAGTGCATTTCCCAAGTTTCTAATCTCTCTCTCTTTCTCACAGCTTGTGGTTTCAGATACTTTAGAAGGAAGCATTCCTGAGAATTCAATAAAATCTCATGAAGTATAATCCTAACTCCTCAAGAGAGGTCCTGAACAAGGCAGTGCATAACTTTGGGGCCCCCATAATGCTACTATCAGTTGTGTCTGCACAAGACAGTAGATTTTTGTCGCTGTAGTCATTCCTTCCACCCTGTGCAGAAATTGGAATGAGTCCCCCTCACCTTCATCTCTTGCCAAAAAAAGAGAAGATATTTTTGTGCACAAGTAAATATGTGAAAGACGTCAGACTGAAACAGCATTAGCCTTTCCTGTATATCCGAGTGCAGCCCCTAGCATATAAGGTAAACATGTTATCCACGCTTATGAGTATTGTATGACTAATTCCCATACACCCCCTCCCTTTACATACAGGAGCAATTTTGTACGCTTGTGATGCAGCTGTACCCACTGTATTTAATCAGTTATAACTAAATCCTCAACTTTGTTCTACAAAATGAGGACAAGACAAATTTATTTAACTGAAATTCTTTGGCTCTTTTTCAAGACTGGGGGTGACACCACCATTTGCAGCCCACTTGATCACACTTGGAGAAATGGGTAAAACTCCCAAGTTCAGTAACAAACACATTCAAACTAATAACATATAACTAACTAACTGGTTATTGCCTGGTTGTTCTTCAGACAAAGAATTCTCTGGTTCTCTTTAGTCTTCTCTCAGTACAGACAAAAACCTTCGCCTCCCTGCCAGACACTGAAAGGTGAATGCACTTTACTCAGAGCCCAAACTTGCTTCAGCCCATGACCTGGACACCAAGCTTCAGTTGAGACTCATCACCAGCCAGGTAGGAGTTCATTCCCTGGATCTTTAACTCTTTGTGTGCCCTAACACTGTGACTGGTGGACGGTGCGGGGAAAGGAGAGAGAAATTGAAGGGGCTTACCTCAGACCACCCTGAGTATACACACCCACAGCATTTCCGTAAAATGATAAACCCAATTCTGCCACAGTGGTCATTCGGGGGACCGGACTAAAGAGGGCATGATCACATTAATGGGGGGAAGGCAGGAAGGAGAACGACTTGGGAGGCCCACACTTTTTTTTTTAAACTCATGAAGGATAAGGGACAGTTTTAGCTGGTATGAGATATTCTAGAGTATATGACTCCCAGTTTCCTGCAAAGAGATGGCTAATTTCAAGAGTAATAGAGGCCCCCTTTCTGAACAGCTTCAGGCCCCTCCTGAGGTTCTATCCTAATACAGTAACTCCTCACTTAACGCTGTAGTTATGTTCCTGAAAAATGCGACTTTAAGCGAAACGATGTTAAACTAATCCAATTTCCCCATAAGAATTAATGTAAATGAGGGGGTTGGGTTCCAGGGAAATTTTTTTCACCAGACAAAAGACTATATTACACACACACACACACACACACACACACACACACACACACACACATTTTAAACAAACAATTGAATACTGGTACACAGCGATGATGATAGTGAAGCTTGGTTGAGATGGAGGAGTCAGAGGATGGAATATTTCCCAGGGAATGTCTTACTGCTAAATGAACTAAGCAGTTGGCTGAGCCCTGAAGGGTTAACTCTCACACTCTACAAGCCAGCAGGAAAGGAGGGAGGGCAGACAGAGACACACATCTGTGTTTGTTTCAGAGATAGAGATGCGCATTTCTTCTTTAAGTATCAAGAGTGGGGTCAGAAGTACACTGCCTTGGTAATTAGATCTGCAAGCCCGGCAGCTGCAGCTTCTGCCTAAGGCAGTAGCTCCCTTCCTCATGTGTCCCCCCTGCTCTATGGAAGATGGGGTAAGTGAGATGCAGGAGCAGGGGGACATTAGCCCCACTCTTCTTCCCCTCCCCCCCACACAGCAAGCAGGCAGCAGTCTCGGGTAGCAGCACATGGCAGTGGGGCAAGGGACAGTTGAACTGCCGCAATTGATAGCCTGCAAACAACGTTAGAAGGGAGCATTCCAGAACTTTAAACGAGCATGTTCCCTAATTGATCAGCAACTTAACGACAAAACAACGTTAACCGGGGCGACTTTAAGTGAGGAGTTACTGTACAACCTTTTGGAAGGATGATCAAGAAGAGGGAAAAAGAAAGGGCGAAGCACTGATCTGAGTCTAAAGATACAGAATATCACCACTTCTTTTTGGACTGCAGATTAGGCTTCCTCAGTTTACACAAGCTGATCAGAACTTTTCAACGACAGAAAATGTTTATGCTTATCAATCATTTTGACTGTAACTGATTTTTCAGCGAAACTGGATATTCATTCTGTGTTATGTGCCGCCTTCTACTGAAATATGCACCTGAACTCTCAGAGGAAATTAAAAATAAAAGTGTTCTATTGATGGACAAGACTAATACGGGTGTTGTGAAGTATAACAAAAAGCAAGGGGGATATATATAGTAATACAATAAAATTCAGGTTTCTGACAGAAGATGAGACCATGCCTATTAGTGGTCATTCCTGGCATTCACATAGCACCTTTACTCCAGAAAGATCCCAAAGTACTTTACAGACTAACCTAGATATGAATCACCCATCACTGAAATATCTTCACTTCAGGGAGAAATGCAGCAGTTCTTTAACCGTGCAGAGCAGTGTTGCCCTGGGGGTTAGGACAGGGAATAAACAAGGATTCAACTAAAGCTAGAATGTGAGTTGAAAATTTCCCCAAGAAAAGGTGGAAATTTTAGGTATTTGCTCATAGTGGAATGTGGACAGGACAACAGGGAAGCTGACCATGGGATTATTAATAAGTAAAACATTTTACTGTCTTGGTTTTATGTTTCAACTGAAAAAAAGATGAAAAGCGCTGGAAATTATTAAGCAAACTTTCATCTATATAATATTTTAATTATTCTTAAGATTAAACTTACAGTCAAGGGTTTTGCTTTTAGAGCTGTCCTTTGAGGGCAGAAACTGGTGTACATTGATATAGTATAAGCTACTTATGCAATACTGAACAGCCTTTGTGACAGTCATGAACTTCCACCCTACTCTTCTGAGGGAGGCATAAGGACATTTGTTATGATTTGAGGATATTGCTATAAAAAACTCCAAAACAGCATTTCAGCAGTGGTTACACAGATATCCTTAGAAGCTACAGTGAAACTAGATAACTTTTCAATTCATTTATCAACATTCTTACAATTCCCATTTCAAAGGAGGAAAACAATCAATATTAACCGAATAATGTTCACCTGCATCTATCTAAAGCTTTTTATTAAATACATACTTTTTATTAAATAGATACTGCAGTAGGATAGTGCCTTAGGCTTTCGTCTCTGGAGACTTGGGTTCAAAGCATTCCTTGGGTAACAGGCAGAGATATATTTACTGGTCTCAGCAGTCCAAATTTGATAGCACTTTCCTTGAAGGATTGACTACATTTTACTTTGTGTTCATAAAGTGCCATGCGTCCCCCTGGCAATAAGCAATATAAAAACACCCCTTCTTTTGTTTGTCTTCATCAAACACAACCACCACACATTGGCATAATTGGCAGCCTCTGTTCATAAGAGACCCAGGAATGAATAAGAGAGGGCTGTAGGTCAGGCCTGAGGTGCATTGGCAGGGCTGTTTTAGAACTTGGTTCAACTATGCTGTTAGAACCTCTGCTGCAGCCTCTATCAATCTGTGTGCTTACACGACTTCCATCATCATAGCCTCTGAGCACCTCTGAAGGGAATACTCATGTGAAAAAGGTTGCAGTTTTACAGCCAGGGTCTCCATATTCGTAAGCATTCCGTTTACCCATAATAATCATTAAATGTACACCTTTTGGAAAATAATAGAGGAGAGCTGTGGGCTCCTGACAATACCAGTTTTAAACCTCATATTATTCCTAATTTCTTGACTAGCGAATCCCCCGAAGGAAAGGATTTAATAGACAGTAATGCCTATATAAAGCTTGAGTTCTTAATACACCACACAGACATTAAAAAAATGCTATCCCCTATGGACATTCTGACTGAGGGCTGGTCTACACTGGAGGGGGGGGATCGATGTAAGGTACGCAACTTCAGCTACATGAATAATGTAGCTAAGTCGACATACCTCCCTCGACTTACCTCGCACTGTGGACCCTGTAAAGTTGAAGTATGGCACTCCCCCGTCGACTCCACTTACTCGTCGCGCCGAGCTGGATTACTGAAGTCGACGGGGAGCACTTCCGGGTTCGATTTATCGCGTCTAGATGAGACGCGATAAATCGATCCCCAGAAGATCGATCGCTACCTGCTGAATCGGGCGGGTAGCGTAGACTCGCCCTGAGAAACCAGGCAGTTAGACCCGCCACCTCCATTTTCACTTCAATTCTTCATCCCTCCTCTCCATAAACACTCAAAGGTGCAGGAAAGCCCAAAGGCTGGAGAAGGCAAATGGAAGCAATCCATTTGGCCTTTAACCGGAATGCTTTACTTAGTGGTTCTCAAACTTTTTTTTTCGTGGACCACTTGAAAATTGCTGAGGGTCTCAGCGGACCACTTAATGATCTTTTCAAATGTTTGTACCGTTTGCTAACTATTGTAAAACATTTTGGATAAAAGCGCTTTACAATTTATTTTTTTAATAATTAAAATTTCTTGTTCTATAAATAAAAGCACACAACTCATATTTTAGTATCAGTAGTCTTACCTTTCTAATGTGATGGATGTGCCCTCTCTCCCCCACCACGGCAGCCCCCGAGCTGGGGCTGGGAAGGGGGCGGTCTCTCCCCCGCCACGGCAGCCCCCGAGCTGGGGCTGGGAAGGGGGGCCGTCTCTTCCCAGCAGCCGCAGCCCTAGAGCTGGAGAAAGTTGCCTCTTTCTCTGGCCACCGCAGCCCTGCACGTCCCAAATTCCTCCCACCCCCTCTTCTCACCCCATTGCCCCTCCCACCTATCTCCTATTCCCCCCTGAAGGCCACCACCTCACCTTACATGTGCATCTTCTCCAGGGTCCAGGCGCCTAATTAGTGGAGCCATGCCTGCACGGCTCCACTAATTAGGTGGGTGGCCCTTCATTCTCTCATGTGCGACCGCCCAGGCACGCACCTTAGAGGGAACTATCCGTGGACCACCTGAATGGAGCTTGGACCACAGTTTGAGAACCATTGTTTCAGTAAAATTTGTAATCTGATCCTGCTGTAAGAAAACATGTTACTACAATGGAAAGAAAAGAAGTGTTGCAAACCAGAAAACATAGCCAGTCATGCTGGCACTGATACTTTGTTATCATTAGAGATGGGCAACTTGGAGAATGAAATGATGAAAAAACTCCAGATTTGCTTAGTGAACTAGTCCTACCCATCTATCTCATATTAATCTTCATGCTATCTAAAATACAATGCACTTAAATCATGTGGAACATATTTTTTTAACAGAATTCAACGTATACAGAACTCTGAGTTTCTGAAATATTTGGCTAACATTTTCTAGTAATGTTTGATCACCTTTGCATCCAGGTTGTAACAGGGATCAGGACGGGAAGTGATGAGTATACGGAGAAAAGCTGTTCTTGGTATTTTCCAGTGCCAAAAGAGGTTTGTGTCCTATTTGAAGACTCAAGCAGTTCAAATACATAAGTTTTGGATGTTCTTCTGAACTTCCCATTGTCCTCCTTTCATTCACCTGCTACCCAAGCTTATCTTTTCTCCCTCTAGTTCTCTTTCATATTTCTTCTTTCCCCATTATAAAGCTTTAAAAAAAAGCCCTCTCCTTTTTTCTCTTTTCCCAAAACCTGTTTGTCATCATCTTCTGCTCTCCTGTAGTAGAGAACAGGGGCACAAGAGATCTAGCTATTATTCTGAGCTCTCTCAAAGACTTCCTGTGACACATTTGGTCAATTAACCTCTTTATGCCTTAGGTCAATTCCTGTGACACATTTGGTCAATTAACCTCAGTTTCCCCACCTATAAAATGGCATAACACCACTCAAGGAATATTAAGACTTTTAATCCACTGATGTTTGCAAAGCTTGTTGAGATCCTTGGATCGAGGAACTATAGAAGTATTAGTATTTTGTTTTGTCCCTACACTCTCAGATTCAGACTTCAGGGGCCATGTTCCACTTTGCTTTTCCACTTTCACTCTGCTCCATCTTGTGAATTATTGAGTTTTACAATGTGTGCCATAAAAAAATTAATATTCTACAACACCATGCCGGGTTAGAGATTAGGATGAGAGACCAGATTCATATTATTATTTTTTGGCTGTAGATGGAACAAATTAAGTCACTTTCCTGAGTACCTGGATAAGACTATAGGATTCTGGCAGCATATCTGTTCAACATAAATGGGATAATGGTGTCATTTAATTATAACGCTATTATAAGACTAAGTAAGGGACAGTCCTTTATAATAAAGGACAGGTGGCAACTTTTATCATGGTGGTAGCATACTTTATTAGGTCATCCCTGCAAAAAAATAATACCATGCTGGCACTGCGTTTTGATAATAGTGTGATATCCTCCAGGCTTTATAACCTAGTTATCAGAAAGTTTACTTCTTGCACTTGGTAAAATATAAAATTAAATTATACTTTTGCTATCCTGCTGTGTTTAAATGTAGCAAATTTCTTGATTTAGCCAGTGTCTCTGCTCTACATATACATGCCTTCTCTGTGAAGCATTATTTTAAATGCTTTCTTGACTGAATGATCCTCTTACCGTCTCCAACTCTTCACAGAGCTGTTTAACTGTAGTGACTTTGACTGCTGAGAGTAAAAATCAGATAACTACTCATGAGTAGTTTATTCCCACCAAGGTTGCTTTTATTTCCCACCAAGGTTGGCAAAAAGATTATTTTGTTTTCTTTTCAAAAGTAAACACATATCAATGAATCAATGATAGCAGTTCATACTATTACAATGACAAGGATCAATGGTTCAAAAATAATGCTATTTACTCCTGAGTTAGACTAGATATGGACTGTTTGCTATGAAGTAACTTATGGTTCAATAGGAAAATATTAATCATTTACTCTTCCAAATAATAATCAATGATGATATTTTGCTTTTATCCAATAATGAATCTGAACTAGTATGGAGACATGCCCCCTGACCATACAAAATAAAAGGAGATTTAAATATTAAAACAGAACATAGGTTATAATATCTGAGTGCTTTTCAGGAGGTGTAAAGCTTTGTGGGTCTTTTCTTTTTTAACATGTTAGGTGGTATAACAGGATGAAATAGGCTAACTCCAGATTGACTTGTTTTTGTGTATTTTATAATAATGGCATGCACCCATATAGCTAGAGGGGTATTAGTTTACTCATTCTATTGCAGCTGGAAGCACACAAAGGTGAAGTGACTTGCTGCAGTCAGTGGCTGGGAATAGAAATCAGTCTTGATTTCCAGTCCCCTGCTCTAAGCATTAGACTTACACTCTCCTTTAGAGGGGTGAAATCCTGGCTTCGCTGAAGTCAATGGCAAAAACTCCCACAGACTTCACCTGTAGCTTTTGTAGTTCCATTTCCTTTCTATCCAAAGGAGAAAAAAAGTAAGACAAACCTTCTTAATAATTCCAACTTGAACAGCACTTTTTTATCTCGCATGTGCTGTAAATAATATTAACTAATGAATCCATATAAATCCCCTTTTGGAACAGAGATGACTGACCTGATCAGGGAACTACTATAAATTTATAAGGAGTTTGAAAATGCACATTGACCTGATAGATTGTAATGGCTCTGAAAGACAGTTACCTTCTACTGTGAACTGGCATTCTTCATATGACGTATGACTCTGACTTTGCAAATGGGATTGGGTGCCTGACTTTCAAAAGTGTCTTTCACTTTTGCATCCACAGTCATATGTATGTGTGTGTGCAACTGACAGTCATCTAACTACCCAATTGCGCTCGGAAACCAGGTTGTCAGATAGGCATCAACTGTGCCTGCAAATAATTGTACCTACAAAGTTACAACCAAAATTATTTTAACCTGCAAAGTTCTGTGCACAAAATAGGAAGCCAGACTGAGTGTAATTTTAAAATCAAGCCCCACTGAATATCATGCAACTACATTCAGGATCTGAAGTGCGTGCAATAAAGAAAACTACATAACATACATAAGGTATATATTCATGGTAACCTCTTTTTTCATTATCTCACTTTAAATATGTAGTCCACATTAGATTATTGATCCGTATACCAAACTCACAACTATCGATCAGATACAAGCTAAGGCCCTCAGTTACCATTCTGGGTTAATAACTTCAAAATATAGGAAATTTTGAATTAAAAGAGAAAAGAATGTCCAAAACTTAGTAGGTTCAGATCCTGAGTGGTCTAACATTTACTACTGGGCATGGTGCTTGCTAATGTACTAATCCCATTGAAACCAGGGCAACCAATGGAACTACTCATAGTAGCAAGCATCATGTCCTGAAGTAAGTGTTTGCAGGACTGGGTCCTTAAAGGACAAGCTCTTCAGGCAGGAACCTATATAGAAAACTATTTGGACAAGTATGGTTTTGTAAAAATAATAATACATTTTGCTTTATATATTTTTCAATTAAAAATCAGGCCATTTCTCTCCCCCCCCCCCCCACCCCACACAAAAAGTTATGAAAATGTACCCTCCTCCACTACACACAAATTTTGTTCTCTCAGTGCAAGGCTTTTTTTTTTTAGTGCCAAATTTCAGCAGAAGCTATTTTTTTTAATTCTCTTTATGGCCTACTAATAAACCCTTGAAAACAGGGATTTATAATGGAAACAGTGACGGACCCTTAACTACAGTGTACGAAACTATAATAAAAAGAATTAATGTAGTCAATTTGTACTACTGTTCTTGGAACAAAAAAACCCTATTTCAACTGCAATCCTTTCAACAGCTGATTGGCAAGCCTGTCCATTTCTAGTCTGCAGTGTTGTCAGTTGTCTTCAACATGATAATGAGCCTGTCACCATATTCAAATAGCCCTGTGACAGCATGTTTTGTGAGCATGACGTCCACTGCAAAGGGTCTGTCAAAAACCACCTTTCAGAAAATGAAAAGAGAATGCTTTTCTGATGATAAATCTAATTTGTTCGTAGATAAAAAAGTGAGATTTCTCCTCTGATTTTGTCAGTGTGGTGTTGCATTTTTGTCTTCAAATATTCCCATTTCCTTCATATGTAAGAATTTAAACTTATCTGTAAAGTCAAAGCAAAAAAACCAAATCTTTTATTTGAGTCCACTGGAGGCTTTACATAAAACTGTGATGTTGCAGGCTTTCCATCAAATTAAAACAGAGAGGGAGGGAATGGCATGGGAGGTTAGCCCGTTACTAGAAGCAAATAAGGCTCAAAATAAGGATCTCAAAGTCTACACATTTCACTAGTTAGGGTCTTCACTCTTTTCCAAATAGCCTATTAAAAATCTCCTTTCCTCTGTGTGGTCTAGTTAAGCTTGACCGGGTTGTATAAAATTCTGTCCCTTTCAAAATGAGGGAGGAAGCACATGTATGCATGCAGTGCTTTCAAGTGAGAAGCACAGTAATTATTTGTGACCGGTGGACAGGCTGCAGAGCAATATGTCCACAGTCTAGCTGCCACCAATGTCACTGATCATCTGTGAAAGCTTTTCCTGAATTTTCTGGGACTCTCTCGCATTGGTGAGATGTCCAGAATGGGGTACTTTCTGCGTGAAAGGGAAAAAACAGAGTGGGCAAGATTTAAAGTGATATTGCAGATCATTTTCCTATTGGATCTGTGCAGATAACCCACATTAAAATCAACAGCAGTTGTGCATGTACACGGAAATAAACTACTTTGTCTTTCCTGTGGCAAATGGCATTAATTTGACTTCCTTTTTAGAAATCCTCTTATCACTATATGTTTCGGAATACCTGAGCTAGGGATATATGTAGACAGGAAGGACTATTACGAAGAGGCAAATGTAAATCATTGTAAGTAACAAAAGACTTTAAACACATTATCTCTTGGGGACTCCTGTCTAGAGCAGGGTGGCAGTGGCTGGAATTTAGAACTCCCATATTGAGTGACATACTGGCTTTTAGGCGGGATGGGCTAAGCACTGGGACAGTGGGGAAACAAGAGGTAACATCTAGCTGTCAAAAGACAGAAAGAGTAAAAAGATGCATATAATTTTTATAAACAATATCTGTTGCTTAGTTTTTGCTTTAAATTTGCTAGATTGCTGCACCCCCTGGTTTGAAGTGGTTTCCATCATATACAGGGTTTGGTTTGGTTCAATGGCTCTCAGCACCCCCACTATACAAATTGTTCCAGCACCCCCGTTTCTGATCATTTGGATACCAAGCCCAGTGCATCCCTGCATACTTTTTGTATTTTTGCATTCAGTGCCACAACCAAGGAGCTTAAAGGGCTGGCAGTGGGTGGTGAGGGAACATTCTTTTTTACTTCCTGCCCTTATGTGGAATAGACTAGGTGGGAAAAGGGTTTTTAATCATATACCGGCACAACAGAAGGGGTTATGTCAATCATTGCCTGAGTTCTGTTTCCAACTCTGCCATGGACTCCACACATGATTTTCGGTAAGTCTACGCTAGAAGTGTGGCGCAGCTGCACCAATACAGCTGCGCCGCTGTAGCGCGTCTGGTGAAGACGCTCCATGCCGACGGGAGAGCGCTCTCCGGTTGGCATAATTACTCCCCCTCCGCGAGAGGCGGAAGCTATGTCCGCGGGAGAGCGTCTCCCACTGACATGGACCTGGTGTAGACAGTGCTTAGGTCACATTGCTCAAGGTGGCCTTTTCAGACCCCTCAGCAACGTAAGTTAGATCGACTTAAGTGGTGGTGTAGACCTGCCCTGAGTTGTTCTTTGTCTCCAGTTACCCAGCTGTAAAATGGGAATACTGCTCCTTACCTACTCCACAGGAGGGCTCTAGACATACATACATTAATGATTAAAGTTAATACAGCGCTTCAAGAAACTCATTTAAGGTGCTTTATTCAGCAAGTGCAAAAGTATTATCACTCCATACTGTATTATAATATAACTCATTCCATTGCCAGTTCTAGTGTTAATGCACTACCATATTCATAAAAACCTGGGATGCTAAGTATATAGCAGAAAGAAAATATAGGGATTTCATCTGGAATCTACTAATTCTTTTTAATTATGATATAATATAATGTCTATGTATTACTATTATTTATTTATATAATGTCTGTTCCTTTGCAGACTAAGAAAAAGACAAGGTCAATGCCCCAAAGAGCTTACAATCTAAGGGCATTCGTGCAAGGTGCTGGGTGCCTCCAGTGGGTGCTGGCCTGGGTTAGATGCAGACAGACAATATAGATGGGATTGATAAATGAAAAAACCAAAGGACAAAGAAAAATCACTCTTGGGGGAGCTTTCATTACAAGGTAAAGTGTTGTGGTTCTCAGTTTTTTTTACACACACACACACACACACACACACACACACACACACACACTTTAATTTAGGAATGTACAGCATGTTATTCTATGCTTGTCAGCAGTATAGCAGTAACCAAATATATCTGTAACTAAGCAAATTGCAAAGGTTGTGATTTTAAGCTAAACATAAGTGAAGGCAAAAAACTTGACATTACACAGCGTTAGACACAGCATAAATGGACAATCAACATTAAACATGACTGATTTTTAAATTCTTCATTGCTCAGCTGGGGGGGAAGTAGTATAAGGCCAATAAACAGCGCTGTGGACAGCTGGCATTGTGCAACATCCGTTCTTTGCCTGAATTTTCAAGCCATTCATTTCTTTGCAAAGAAGAAAAAAAAAATCTAAACTAGGCCATACAATATACAAAGCAAGCCTGGGATCTCTAGGACTTCCATTGTCTCAGAGAGTTGTCACCACCCCGATCCCTCATTAAAGCTAAGGAAATGCTGGAGTGGCATTAAAATGAATGCAAACCATTTGCAGCAATCTTCTGCTCACACCATCTTCAAAAGAAAGCTACATTGCATAATCCAGGCAGCAAGAGCTCCTGACAGGTGGATGATTTATGCTCATAGTCAGAAGAATGAGAGAGCCTGCGGAGGACACAGCATGAGAAAGGTGGTGGCGAGACAGATGCTCTCAGTGGGCTTGCAGAGACTGGCAGGCTCCGGCTAACTCAGGTGCAACCTGAACACTTTAGTATTGAACTCGTATTGCCTAGATTCCAGCACAGCCAGATCCTATTTACAATATTATTTACAACAGATATACTATCAGTCTAGCCATGTGCTATTTATCGATATGTATTTTTTCTAGTTACAGTTCAATGTAGCATGTATCTCTTTGCATATGCATATACTAGTTTTAAAAATAAGAGCAAAATTAGGGGACAAATTCTGCACTTGTGAGTGAAATCAATGGAGTTTAGGGTGACCAGATGTCCCGATTTTATAGGGACAGTCCCGATTTTGGGGTCTTTTTCTTATATAGGCTCCTATTACCCCCACCCCATCCCGATTTTTCACATTTGCTGTCTGGTCACCCTAATGGAATTGAACGGATGTAAGTGGGGGTAGAATCTGGCTCTCTAGTCATTTGGAAAATGGTAACTGGTATGGGATAGTGACAGTACTTCCAATGATTTGCTAAATCTTAAAAAAGTGAAAGCTAAATGAATGGATGAGATCTAAAAATGCCCCAAAGTGCCAAACGCAAAGTGGTATTCTAATCAGTTAAGTTAAGCATTTTCCAGAAACATTAAGTGATTCAATGACATCTTCCTATTGTAAATATATACTATTAGCAAAAAAGCTACAGTCATAGTCCCTTCTGCACTATTCACTAGCATAACACCACCACTTTAATAATACTTTGCACTTCTATGGCACCATCTGGGCAATGTTCTTAAATTGCTTCACAAATAATAAATTAGGTCTCAGACCTGTGTTCCTACACCATATGCATATACATGAACATGCAATTGTTCAGCTAATTTGTGCAAATTTTTACTGCAATTTAATGTGCACATAGGGCAGTTTGTGCTCACAAGTGATTAGCTATATAAATGCAATAGTGGTAACTACAGGCACAAATTAGACTTGGAAGATGGGATTTTCTAAAGAACCTAAATGACATAAGAGCACAAGCCCCACTGAAAGTCAATGGAACTTTTGCTCGTAAGTCACTTAGGTGCTTTTGAAAATCAAACCCAGAATTACACAAGGATTTATAAACACAGAATTTAGTTTATCATGCTCCAGAAGCCTATGAAATAGAACCCAGGGTTCTGGCCTTCCACTCCTGTTGTTTAAGCTATCCTTTAAGAAAAATAATTATAACCATTTATAGCTATTGATGCTAAATACTCTTTGCTGCTTTGATTTCCTAATATAAAGGTGAAATCAAGACTAGACTGGTTCATGCTAATCATTTAAAAAGAACCAAACAATTCACTTTCTTTCAGACACTGGACTTGCCACATTTTGCTATCGAACCTGTGATTTAATTAGGCATGTAGGTTTTGGAGACACCGAAAGGGTTAAAACATCTAAATCTGCACACTTCAAGTTATCTGGGTTGAATATGGGACTTTGCTGACTCTCAGCTCCTCTCCACTTTAACAGATGGGGTCAAAGGTGGAACTGCAGATGAGAATTAAAGACACATACATCCCTTTAATCAGATAATGCATTCAAAGACTTGCAAATTCCCAAGAAGCCACTTTGCAGGCACGTGTCACAGTCCATTCCATGAACGAAAGGGGGAGGGAGAAGAAGAGGGAAAGAGGGCTTATTCCAGCTGACCAGCATTAAAAAGGCAGGAAATTAAAAGAAACAAATGGGACCAAAATGGAACGGTTTGCTAGCAATTCAAAATGCCTTCTGACTGAACAATTCTCCCTAGAGAGAAACTCCAGCATTTGAAGCCTTCACACTCTGCATCCAAATGCTTTTTCTAACTTCATTAAGCAGCTGTGTTTAAGAACCCTTCATAACAAGTATTTTAATTAGAGACGAGCTGTTACTGAACTATCTCAACTACCTGGGTATCCTCAGCAAAAACCAAGATGCCCAGGAGGAAATAGAGTCATCCAGCCTGAATAGTGCAGTACTGCTCACATAGAGTGCAGGTCAGGTGCCTAAGAAATTAATGCCTCTTTCTCCCACCGTACCAAGAAAAAAAAATGCCTACAGGGCTGGTGTTTGCACTAAGTATTTTCTCATCAGTGTTCAGTGCCACAACTATAGCATGAAGGGGGGAAAGAACAAAAAACAAACATAAAAGGGAGAGAAGATAAAGGAAGAAGTGAAAAGAAACTCAAGTCAATTTTAACTGTGCTGTGGATTTGCATTCCGTCATATGGATCCCCCTGCATCCCACCTGAGATCAAACAATTGACATGAGGTACACTTTGCAGATGGAGCAGCATCGGCAATGCCTGCAGCTGTGTACACCAGGCTCACAGGTGCTCCGGCTTGTATTTGTTTGTTACACAGCCAGGTTTTTGTTTTTAGTGGGGATGCTTCTGGGTGCAATTCAGGAGAAAGGGAGTACGGTCCCTCTTGTGAATAAATGTAGTTATAGTCACATCTTCCCTAGCCTACCTTATCCTTCATCTGAGGTGTAAATTAGAGGGTTGGTGTATAATCTGGGAAACTTTCCAGATACATCTTTCAATAAGAGTTGGCAAAAGCCAGTGCATCTACACTGATTTAAAAAAAAACATTTGTATTGATATGTTCTAGAAACACATTCACTTTCTTTGTTCAATATTTAGTCTTGTTTAACATTTCTTGCAGCGAAAAGAGTCAGTGCTTCAATAAAGGGAAGGACAGAGACGGATCAGAATAATAAGAATCAGCTGAAACCTGGAACCAAGAGTAACATTTTAAAATGTTTTGCTCCATAGGGATAAGTATTTCCACACTGTAGCCAAGGTATGTTTTGTTTTGGGTTTTTTTTTGCCTCCTAGTACTGCTTCCTACCACTGCTAATATTCAACCAACTTCATCCAGCAGCTCAACAATTCTGGTAGCGTATGATAAACATGCTCCCATCTTCAATTTCATGCACTCTGATACTTCCTTGGGGTCAGAGTCACACTATGACCTCTTCGGTGCCTGTGACCCAGGCATGACATATGCAAATGAGATTTACCAGACCAGGTGGTAATCTGTAATCCCTACAATGGATTTTGTAGAATACCAGGAAAGGCGGGACTCTGACAGCAGAGCTCCCTGCCAGAGCAGGTCAGATTGATCTCTTGCCTGATCAAAATACAAAGACCCACCCCTTTGCTAAAGCCTTCTTTAAATAACAGCCCCATGGTCAGCCATCCATACAGATGACAAGGAATAAGAGACTAAGAGGAGAAAGGGGAGTGCTGATGTGCTAAAGAACAACAGTAGAGCTTCCTATTGATTATTACTATCGCAAGTCCCTGTGGGAACCTATGGGGAAGTTCTGGAAGAATTCCCAAGAAATATAGTTTTTACTCAAACTGAACTTTATAGAGATGTTTACTGGAGCACTGTCCTTACACAGAATTATAGACTGGCTCTTGCCTGTGTCAGGAGAGGAGGAAAAAGAGTAGAAGAAAGACAAGAGCCACCACCAACACTTTACTCCCTGTTTGTATGTTTCTAGTGGGGTGGAAGTGCACCAAGAATTTTCGCATATAGGTTTCTTTTAAATACATGTATTCACTCTGTGGATTGCGGTGGCATTCTCCAACTCTAACCTTGGGTGCAAAGAGCAGAACTACTGACCTTAGACCTGTTGCATTAAAGTATGTCAGGGTGTATTAAAATGAGAGTTGGCATATATCTGGCAACATCTGAGAACTATAAATAGAGACTTCAAAGGACTAAAAATAGAGACTAGCCTTTTAACTCCATTACAGCACGTTGGAGCAGGAAAGATTTTTGGAAGAACAAAGTGGGAAAATGATAAATATTGTGCTAAAAATAAGAACCATCACTCCCTCAATAGTCAGTTTGCATGTGAATATATGTTAAAGCATCAGTAATTTTAGCTTTTTTTAGGATTAAAAGCTTGGTGGACCTTGTGATAAATTTTCTGGACTCAAAAGATAACCAACCCCTTCCATTTGTAGTGATTAAAAGGCATATTATGCATTAGCAAGGAAACAGATTTCAAATTGCATTACGGCAGCTTTTACTTTGCCATCATTTATTAGCTGTGCTCTGTTCTTGTATACCTGGCACATAAACATTCTTTTTGGTACTAATTAGTGACCACTGTGAAAACTAACAAACTAGCAGTCCACTGGCATAGAATACATTTTGTGGATGTAGTTCAGACTTAAGACTGTTGACTCTCGACCATGAAAGTCATGATACAAACCACAAATGAAATGATCTGGCCTGAGCCAGTGACCCAGAGCGTGGGACTGACAGATGCTGCACACTCGCAGAAACCCTTGCAGCTAAACAAAGGTCGATTGGCTAGATAGGAGGGGGTGCGGGTTAGTTATATCAATAGCCCAATGAAATGTTTTTTGGAACTCTTTCTGAAGAAAGGCAGAGATTTATAACCATGGAATACTTGAGGGATAGCACCATATGTGTTTCTTGATACCCTGGGCTGCTTTGATAGACTGAAGAGGTCAGGTGGAGTTCTTGAACTTCCAACAAAACTGGTGCCAATCCCATTCCAAACAACAAAGATTTGCTTGTACGTGTATCATGCTGGAAATACTCATTGGCACTTATTTCATGTCCTATAGCAGCGCTTCACCCCTTATAATCCTGGGCCAAATACTGTAGTCCTTATTCAGCTTTTATCTGGGCAAAACTCTTATTGAATTGATGAGAGTCTTTCCAGAGTAAGGGCTGGGTAAAATCTGAGAAAGGATGTGGCTCAAGACTAGCATTTTATGCTTAGAGGCTGCATATGCTTCAATGCCAAAACTATTCAGTATCCTATACATGGGATGCCAATCCTACTCCCCTTGAGCAGGAATTTTACAGATATCTGCATAACAGAAATGGAAAAGAATAAGGAACAAAAATAAAACTGATGAAACATTTTACAAAACAACTCTTATTCAAATGTAGAGCAGGAGCCTTTTATATAAATTTCAAACATTTTGCAACAAATGGTAGTGCCATATTGATATATGTGTGATGGGTGGCAGGGAGCAAAAACAAAGGGCAGCCATTTGTCTGGGGGCTCATGGGAAAAGATGCCATATCAAACACAGTCCTACATCCTTCAGGCTTGTCTCAACCTCTTCCTATCACTTACACTGCTGTCTCAGTACTTCCAGTGCATAAGCAAATGTTCTCTCAGTTTTTTCTCCTTAGGCTAAATCTATTGAATATTTTAAAAAAGAGAATAATAATTTCCAGTAAATTAGACAAATGCTGGTTTCTTATTTAAGGTTCAGAAGAAAAAAAATGACAAATGGGACTGTTCAGGTAAAGGCCTGTGACTGGGCTAATATTTTTTCATTCTAAAAAAGTGATTAACTTTTCATAGAATCATAGAATATCAGGGTTGGAAGGGACCTTAGTAGGTCATCTAGTCCAACCCCCTGCTCAAAGCAGGACCAATCCCCAATTTTTGCCCCAGATCGCCAAATGGCCCCCTCAAGGATTGAACTCACAACCCTGGGTTTAGCAAGCCAATGCTCAAACCACTGAGCTATCCCTCCCCCCCAAAATGGTATTCCAATTTGAGCAGGCCTGTGAATCTACAGATATTATTCCTTCTAATTCCAGGAAAGTAGTGGGACTGCAAAATAAGCAGTAACCACAAGGAGAACTACAGTGTGTGTGTGTGTGTGGGGGGGGTGTTAATTATGATTTGTGTTTGCCTTCACTGAAAGTTATTAATTCCATACAAAATTTGTCACATTTTATCTTATTAAGAAGAAAACAACACACAAATCAACATGCCACATTCACTGCTGGTGAGAGTGGGCCCGAATCTGCAACCATTAGCACCACCGGGAATTCTGCCATTGGTTCCAGTGATTCGGACCCAATGTATATAATTCCAGTGGAGCTGTGCCTGCTTGAGCCAGCAGTAGCTGTGGCCCCAAAACTCCAGAAGCTAACCCTTAAAAATTCATAATCAGCAAACTCTGAAATTTAAAAAACTCCAGTAAATGCAACTGATTTCCAAACTCAGGGCCATAAGCAGCATTGCTCTCCATATGCATATTGAATTGTCCCTCCCATTGATGGGAAAGCAATATGCACATGAACGGCCATATGGTCATTTAAAACTTCTGGCCCACACAATTAATGTCAATGGAAAAACTGACATTGAGTTCAATAGGAGTTAAATTGGGTTCTAAAGAATCAACCCTGTGATATGCTCAGTTCCACTCCCACTGAAGCGAATAGGACTGAGAAACACCTCATAGAAGATGCACAGGACTTTGCAGAATCGGGATCTAAATCAGGGTTGCCCAAACTCTGCAACACCAAGGACTACGATAACAACTTTGCAGGAGCCTGAGCACTGGACCTAATTTGCATGCACATTTACATCATTTCAAAACCCAAAAGGAATGTCCTGAGTTATAATATTTGCACGTACTTGTGTCTTCTTTCATGGATGAATAGAATCTGCTTATTGTGTGAGTTGAACAGCAATACAAACCTGCAGTAGAACTGTTTGTCCTTACCCTTCAGTTACAGGTAGGGTGATGGTCATGGGGCACATTTTAGGACAGACAAATTAGCTTCTCAGTTTGTGTGTCTTAATTTGGCCATCAGATTTTGGCTAGAAAGCAAAGAAGTCTGCGTAATATACCAACAACATTTAGCACTTGGTTTCCATTTTTCCAATGAGATCGAACAGATTCTGGTATATACATTAAACCACTGATACTCAGATCTCAGTGGTTCAGCAGCCATATTAGCGATCAACATTACCTAAAAGAAACACAGTAGTGTGAATTCGTTGTTTCATTTACTATATTATATGTAATTCTTGCAGCAAAATGACTTACCAAGTATTATTATTTTATCAATTACAATTGGTTAATAACATAGTAAAAGCATCCTGATTGGTTAACAACTTAGACTGATTTAATTATCATAGAATATCAGCGTTGGAAGGGACATTAGGAGGTCATCTAGTCCAACCCACTGCTCAAAGCTGGACTGATCCTCAATTTTTGCCCCAGATCCCTAAATGGCCCCCTGAAGGATTGAACTCACAACCCTGGGTTTAGGAGGGTCAAACCACTGAGCTATTCCTCCCCCCAATTATTGACCACACAATGTTTTAATATCATGTGCTGAAAAGAGCTGCAGGAGACACTTGCTGCTTGTGAGTCTCAGTCTGAGTACCACTGCATTAAAATCAAAGCCCAGGTAAACAAGCAGTCTCTAATGCAATATCTGCACTAGAAATCAAACCCTTTACAACACATTAAAAACATGGAAAAGTTTTAATATCAAAAGAGACTCAAACAGAAGATGCACTGTGTCATCTCTTGATATTACAACACAGGAGCTTTAATACCCTGCATTAACGAAGAAACTCCTTAAGTATAATATTGCAAGAGAGAGCATAAGAAATATCTCTGAGGTCAATGCAGTTTTATTAACTGTCACCCAGTACAGACATATTTCCCTGAATACCATTAAAGCATTCCCCTTCCCTTTGTTCTAATTTCTGAAGGCAGTAGAAACTAAAACTTCCCTCACAATAATTTCTATTTTCTACTTGGCAGACTAATGGTATTAGACTTGTGAAAGAAATGTAGCTTGGCAATGTCTTATGCACAGGTCTTTCCAAAGGAAATGTTGTTAGGAAGAATTTTAGTAAGCAGGCTTTTTCTGGCGATAACACATTTTTCGTTATAAAGGAGGTTACTGAGTTTTATTTATTAGATTTTGAGGGCATGCCTTAATCGGTTCTAGATGATGTTATGCACCTATTTGCATGAGCCTAAATATACATTGTCTAGTCTCTTTGCTGAGCAGGATTCATTTGCAAATATTTTTTAAGGCCAGAAGGGACTACTGTGATCATCTAATCTGACCTCCTGCATAACACAAGCCAGAAAAATTCACCCAGTAATACCTGTATTGAGCTCAACAATTTATGGTCAGAATGTTAGATCTTTCCCTAAAAAGCTTGGGTTTTTTTCTTTGTTTTGTGTTTTTGGTTGGTTTTTTTTTTGAAAGAATTAAATTCCCGAAGTCTCCTGACTCAAAAATATTTATGGACACATACTTTAGCAGCTGTGAATGCTAACATATGCTAGGAAAGAGTTTACGTAACAACTACAATTTTCTAGTTTGCTACAACTCTCTGATCTCAACTGGACATCTGAAGGAAATGTACAAACTTCCAAGAATATATCTAAGCCAAGAGAAAAGGAAGCAACCCTATAAAAATAATTTCTTAAGTCCTTGATCCATGGCTGATGGATTCCTGGCTGCTGCCATGACACTGTCTAGACAGGGTAATGTACATTTTTAAGGGAGTACTCACTTTTTGATAGGCTACTACAAACTAATAAGTGAGAAACTTTAAGTGACACTGTATCTTGACAGTCAGAGCCACTCTGGGAAGTGTGTGAGCAGAACAGTCTAACACTATACTGGAGAGAGATTTTTTCTGAGTATGGGTTCTGCATTGCCAGTCCACAGATAGGAGAGATAGTTACTATTTATTTTTGAAGGTTGGCTGGCTGATGACCATCCTAGCATCTGCACACTCAGAAAGAGGAGACTAGGACTGCACAGTGGTGGTTCCTGACCTGTAGGGTGCTCATGTCACCAGGTGGATAATGGGCTGTTTTCACATAGATTGAGGACCCACAAATCCTTCATGATAAACATCTCAAATTACTATAGCACTGGTTGTAAATGAGTTCCTAAAGGCTTTAGCTCTCTAGCATTTAAATAATCCGCTCAATTCTTCAGGGAGAAATGTAGATTTTAACAATAACCCTTCACTTGGTAAACAGACTTTATTATTAGGCTAAAAATAATGGACTAAATCTTCAAGTGGTATAAATTGATTGTGGGTCTACTGACTTTGATTTATACCAGGTGAGGATCTGTCCCTCCATGTTTTAATAGAATGATAAAGCTAAAATGCTGCCATCTTCTCCATTCTAACTAATCACAGAGCGGTTAATACTGACTAGCAGTGACCAGCCATTCACAAGGAAAACTCAAAAACAATTTTGAATCAAACCTACTTCTTCCATGTCCCTACATGGTAAAAAAAATGATAAATCAATGGTCTGTCAGCCAATTAGGAATATACATCAGTTTCCCAGGTAACAAATGACACTGACCAGCCACTAAAAGCAAACGTCAAAAAACTCAGAAGACAGCTGAATAGAAACACTGAAACAAAACATTACTGCTTCAAAGATCACTAACATATAGGAAGTGTTTTGGTCTTTACCAGTCATGTGCTGAGTTTGCACAAGTACTGCAGAGCACAACACTAACAAGAGAAGGCTTTCCTGTTGTTCACATACTCAACAACTACCGTAGGCTCCACTTGACCCATCCACCTGACTCCTTAATGAGAGTTTTAAACCTTGTTCCTATGCAGGTAGAGCCATAACTGAGACTGAGGCCTTGTCTACATGGAAAAAACTGATTAGCATAGCTATTCTAGAATAGCTATTCCAGTATAATTTAACTATTCTGGAATAACTCCCTTATGTGGACCCTATATTTTGGAATACTCCAGTCTGTGAGTGCAGAATTATTCCAGAATAGCTATGCAGTAATTTCCCCATGTTGACAAGCCCTAAGGAAGGTTCCTTATTGGGGAGCTGTATAGAGTTAGATTGCAAACCAGAGCATGGCGTGTAAGCAGAGGGCAGCATAGCGTTACAGTTAACCAACTTCATACAAGAGCTACAAGAGAGACTTCTAGCCATTTGTGGCTACTTGTATACAAAGAGTTATAAAGCCCCACTCTCTTGGATGAAGTTTAAAGGAATGTATTCTGTAGAGCTAGTACAGGTCTGAAAGAGATCATTCCAAACCTATTAGTCATTTTCAAAAAATGAGTTAAAAGCTGTTTCAGGTCTGACACCTGCCCATGAATACCCCTGTCAATTCATGTGGTTTTACAATCACACGTTTCTATTTTTTAAATAATTCTCTCCCTACCTATTGCTTTGTGAAAGATCACCACATAAACAACAACAAAAACTGACTAAGGACCAAATCTTGCAAACAAGCAGATGCTTCACTTTATTCATGTGAATAGTCCCATTGCATCAACAGGACTACTCACCTGCTTATAGTTAAGCACATGTGGAAGCGTTTGCAAGATTGGGCCTAACTGACGGGCTATAAAACAGGGTAACAGACTAAATACAAAGTGCTGACAAATGTATACAATAACAACATTTCTAAAAAACCTGACAAAATAATTTTTATTTTTCTCTTCTAGTAATCTTAGATTACTCACAATGCTCACAATGATTGCTCACATTGCTCACAATGATAGGCAATACATTTTAAACAGGATTGTGATTTTTAAGTTATGGCGTCCTCTTAAATATCCCCAGGTTATTCAAGAATCATTATGCCCTTTCATCTCTTATGAATCTGAGTCTAACCACCACCGCCACACACTCACTTCAACAAACTTTTTCATTTATATCAGGAAAAAATAAACAAACTGTATTTCACAGCGGTCTTTGAATAATTAACTTTTCAAGACCCAGAAATGCAAAATTAAAACACTATATGGACCGCAGTTACTGGCCCTCTGTGTAAAGTTAGTTTCTTTTATACTATTAATAACCATTCCCTGGAAAGGTAAAGGAAAATACTAAAACCAGATATCTATCATGTAGATTAAAGTTCCTTATCATTTAGTTAACCCTTCAATGGGATAATTGGGATAAAACACAACATGGTTTTACAAAAGGTAGATCATGCCCGATCTTCTCTTTCATTGAGAAGATAACTGATTTTTTTAGACAAAGCAAATGCAGGAGATCTAATGTACCTGGATTTCAGCAAGGCATTTGATACAGTTCCACATAAGAAATTATTAGTTAAATTGGTGAAGATGGGGATTAATATGAGAACTGAAAGATGGATAAAGAACTGGTTAAAGGGGAGACTTCAACAGGTCATACTGAAAGGTGAACTGTCAGGCTGGAGGGAGGTTACTAGTGGAGTTCCTCAGGGATCGGTCTTCAGACCAATCTTTTTTAACATTTTTTATTAATGGCCTTGGCACAAAAAGTGAGTGTGCGCAAATAAAGTTGGGAGAGATTGCCAATACAGAGGAGGACCTGAATATCATACAAGAAGATCTGGACAACCTTGAAAACTTGAGTAATAGAAACTGGATGAAATTTAATAGTGCAAAGTGCAAAGTCACACACTTAGGGAGTAACAACAAGAATTTTTGCTATAAGCTGGGGACATATCAGTTGGAAGTGACATAGGAGGAGAAAGACTTGGGTGTATTGGTTGATCACATGATGACTATGAGCTGTCAATGTGATGAGGTCGTGAAAAAGGCTAATGAAATCCTAGAATGCATCAGGCTAGGTATTTCCAGTAGGGACAGGGAAGTGTTAGTACCATCATACAAGGCACTGGCGACACTTCCTTTGGAATACTGTGTGCAATTCTGGTCTCCCATGTTTAAGAAAGATGAATTCAAACTGGAACAGGGGCAGAGAAGGGCTACTAGGATGATGTGAAGAATGGAAAACCTACTTTCTGAAAAGAGACTCAAAGAGCTTGTCTTGTTTAGCCTAACCGAAAAAAGGCTGAGGGGAGATATTATTGCTCACTATAAATACATCAGAGGGATAAATACCGGGGAGGTAGAGGAGTTATTTAAGTTAAGCGCCAATGTGGACACAAGAACAAATGGATATAAACTGGCCATCAACAAGTTTAAGCTTGAAATTAGACAAAGATTTCTAATCATCAGAGGAGAGAAGTTTTGGAACAGCCTTCCAAAGGGAACAGTGGGGGGCAAAAAACTTAACTGGCTTCAAGACTGAGCTTGATAAGTTTTTGGAGGGGATGGTATGATGAGACTGCCTAGAATGGTATGTAGCTGATCTGCAATTGCTAGTAGCAAACATCTCCAGCGATCGGGGATGGGACACTAGATGCAGAGGGCTCTAAGTTACTGTAGGGAATACTTTCCCGGGTGTCTGGCTGTTGGATCTTGCTGAAATGTTCAGGGTCTAATTGACCATCATATTTGCAGCCAAGAAGGAATTTTCCCCTGGCAGAGACCCTGGGGAGTATTCCTCTTCCTCTGCAGCATGGAGCAGGGGTCACTTGCAGGTTTAAACTAGAGTAAATAGTGGATTCACTGTAACTGGAAGTATTTAAATCACAATTTGAGGACTTCAGTAACTCAGTCAGAGGTTATAGGTCTATTACAGGATTGGGTGGACAAGGTTCTGTGGCCAGCAATGTGCAGGAGGTAGGGTTGCCAATTTTGGTTGGACGTATTCCTGGAGATTTAATCACATGACAATCTTTAATTAAAGATTATTCTTTAATTTCTGGAGACTCCAGGCCAATCCTGGGGGGTTGACAACCCTATTAGGAGGTCAGACTAGATTATAATGATGGTCCTTTCTGGCCCTAAAGTCTGTAAGTCTAGGACTCTAATGTTAATGGAACATGTGTGGAAAAAAATTAAGCTCCCAAGCGGGACTGGGATCTTGATTATATGCTGTTCATACTGAGGAGAAATTTCTCAACTAAACCACATGGCCCCTTGAATCTGGGTTGATAAATGTTGGGCCGAAATATTTAGGTTCAGCTTATGGCTACTTATGCACAGGTGCATATAGTGGACAAAGAGTATATGGACCCTCTGCTTCCTTACCCTCCTGTTCAAAGAGCATTGCCCATCTGCAATGGAATGTGCCCCTGTATTCATACCCTACACACTATTGTAAGAATCTTTGTACAAAATATGCCTTGTAAGGTATCATTTGAAAACGAATAACTTGCTGGTCAATAATATCATGGTGAAATGTACGTAGCAACATTATATGTAAAAGTTATGAACATAAGATGAAATCACGACTGAAGGTGTGTTTACCAGACAAGTCTGGGGCGTGGGTAAACCTGTTTCTCAAAGACAAAGGACAAGTTGATGCTTCTAGCCAGTTGTCATCAAAGCTGGTGACACAAAGTGACAACGTCCTAAAATTAAATAAGCCTCCCAAGCTGTGAAAAGAAACGAAGTGACTGATATATATGTAATTTCTGCTTATATACAGAGAGCGTTATTTCAGGAAAAGTTCTAAAAAGAAAAGCTCCCCAACACCCTGGTGCAGCTTTCTATCACACACATTGGCAGTTGTGCAGAAGTTCCTGTAAAGAATATGATGTTCCTATCAAAGCTGTTGAAACTTGATTTTATTTCAGGGTCTGCAAGTAAATTTTTTAGTAAATAGATTTAGGCTGTCAATTTCCAGGCATGCTGTGCCATCAGCAGGTAGAGACTGCTGTGACCAACGTGGAGGCTGTAGCAGCAAATTTTATTATAGACTGGTAATTGAATTGAACAGGTTTACATTTGAATAGATTTACTGCAGCATGTTCTCTGACATGCTGCATGGGACTGAAATCCTCGTCTATACATAAAGACATGTTTAAGACATAGGGGGCCAAATTCATTCCTGTTGTAACTCCATTCTAACCAATGGAGTTATACCAAGGATACATTTGTCCCTGCATCTAATTTTTCCTGGGTGCTGGGATGACAGTAGGAATCAGCTGCATACATCTAACCTAAAGGAAACAAAATATTATCATCTATCTTTAAAATCTTTACATAAAGGACACTGTCAAGACTGACAAATCCACAATTTAATCCATCCTAAACAAAAGCTCATCCTCAGATGTTTTCTAAGTAGTTAAAAACAATCTCTCTCTTAAAAACAAAGCTCCAACAGCATGCTGTGTATCAGTCTGGTTCCAAATGCCAAAGACCACCACCAAGTGGGGCAAAGAAACTGAACTCTCCTTCTGCTCCCTAGAAGTCATCCCTCTCAGGCATGGCTAAGTCACACGCGCAGGGACAGGACGGTGTAACCACACTTCCTGTGCTTTATACCTATTTTGTGGAAAGAAGATTTCAGTCTCTTATACTGTCAACCTAGCCCTTCTCATGAGCATTACATTCAATAATTAAAAACAAACAAATTTCCCTGTGTGTCTGCTGGCCAACCCATCCACAAGAAAGAACTGTGTGCTCATAGGCAGGCAGCAAAGAAGGTGAGTGGAAGGACAGTGGGTTTGTCGTCAGTGGATGGTCCAGCAAAGGAACCTGGAAATTCGACAGTGTAGTAGACTTCACTTGGGAGGAGCTGATTGTTGCTTTACAATCAGGGGAATACTTAAAAAAATGCACTTTGGGAGGTAAGTCAAATTTTGGCCAGTCGACCGTAATATTTCTCTTGATTCTCTACTGCCCTGTCTGTACCTGCATAGTAACTTACACCAAAAGGGAATAGTAGAGTTTACACCTATTTTGAATAAATATAGTTGACCACAAGATGGGAAAGGGCAGTGGAGATTCAGGTAGCATCTTTATGAAACAGAGGATTTTTTTTTTAAAACCCCTCTTTTACTAAAAAATTAGGCATAATAAAGTGTTGACAAACTGAGCTGCAGTTTGGTTAAAACAAATAGGCCTGATTCTGTTCCCGTGACATTGGTATTGGTGTACACTTACTGGTAATATGGGTGAACAGAACTGAAAGCAGAATCTGGCCAATACTATCCCTTTGACATCATCCCATGATATTCATTACTCGGATCAAGGCAACTTTTGTTTTGAAATCTGGGTAGTGTAATTTAAGGGACTGATTTTTAAGCATGGTAGACACACAACTACTGTGCAAGAAAAACAGGTGAACAAATCTGCACCTGAACGGTGTGCACGATTACTGTGATTGCACATGCAGATTGGGAAACTGAACTTAATTAGCCATTTTCAGAAGCAATTCCCTGATTTGCACATGCAGCCACAATAGCTGCACACAGAAACCATGCATGCAATTACAAATATTTATGCATATGTAATTGTGCACCTCACATTTAAAAATCAAGTTATAAATCAGTTCACCCATCTGAATACGTAGTAGTGTCTTTCCATTCCCTCCTATTAAGAGCAAGTTCCTCAATATGCCTGTATTTTAAATTATTCGTAATACAAGGCCTTTTTTTTCCTGTTGACAAAGGTGTTAAGCAGCACAGTCTATTTCAAAAGCTGTCATTACCGGGTGTTCCTTTCATTTTCCAGCTTGTCTAAAGTTTCCATTTTGGCCTTTGCGCAATGGCTATTAGTGGCTGAATCAAATCAGGTTTTCTACACATAAGGAAACCCTAGCCACACCAGAATGGAGGGCCGAATCCTGCAGTCTTTACTGAAGCAAAATCCCCATTGAATTTGACAGGAGTTTTGCTTGAGTGAAGCTAAGGACAGCAGGATTTGGCTCACAGGATCATAGCGTCTGCCAAAGCAGTTGCACAGAACAAGGTTTATTCTTAGTAAGTATAATCCAATAAGAATATGTCTGGAGGTGCGTGATAGGCCTAATTTTTCCATCATCTCTCTATTGCTCTATATTCTCCTTAGACCTAACCAGAATGACTAAACACTGAAACCTGTTTTAAAAGACTATCCACGGGATTTGTAAAAATCGGTCATCAATTAAAGCTGACTATTTTAAGTTAGGTTCAAACAAAATTGCACTGGAAATTGTATGGAGATATTTTAAAGTGGTTGCTTAATGCTGGGGATTACCCATTGAATGCAACTGTTAGAACAGATTTCACTGAATTTATTTTAAATTGTTATCTAGCGCAGAAGTCAATGAAATTATTTTATTTTCTATTACTCTCTCTTGACGTCTACAATGCAATAAGAATTCAGTGAATAAAATCTATGCATAAAAAATGACACGCTCAAACATGGACAATAGAGAGAATGGCAGGATTTCTGGCATGTAAAAAATGTATTTTTTCTGTAGCTTAGGGCCCAAGTCTCCCTGGGCTACGCTAGTTTTATATTGATGTTACTGGGGTATATTAAGCCCTGGGCCTGTCAGGATGGTTTCTTGGAGATGTTTTCCTACATTTACCAGTGATTCAGTGCCTTGATTTGGAAAAAAAGAGATGCATCCAAAAAACCCAAAAGCTTTAAAGACAGGGGGTGAGAGCTTGTGTGTGCACTTAACATTCAGGGTCTGATTCTCTTCTCTCTTACCCCAAATTTTGCACCTGTGTAGCTTCATTGACTCTAGTGGAGTTACTCTGGGTTTACACCAGCATACCGTGAGAGGAGAAGCAACCCCTTTGCTTTTCTTGGTGATATCAATCAATAATACAACGTGGAAACAGAAAATCATAGAATGTAGTTGTACCAGTAACAGTGTAGAGTAAGAGAGAGGACACAGGGTTGAAACTTCACAAGGTAACAATCTTATGGAAACAGATAGGGTTTTTTGTGATGATTATGATACTAGAAGCCCTTTGAAACAGATGGAATGTTAGGGCATACCTGATATATTCCACACCAGAGAAGATGTGTTTTACCTGGATATACCTGGAATCTTCAGCAAGCAGTCAAGCAGTTAAAAACAGACGGTCAGGAAGGGCATGCATATACTGAAGTTTCTTTCTGCCATAGGGGGTCAAAACACTTACCATTGCTCTTCTTTCCTGATTGACCTGCAATTGTTACATGAATTTGCCGACAAGGTACGTACTGACTAGATCCACCTTACCTTCTTTCAGCATGCCAACTTTTAGACACTTCATGAAGCGGCAGGCTTGGCAGGACTTGCGTCTGCGCTTTGTGATTTCACATTCATTTGTTGCTGGGCAGCTGTATTCTATGTTACCTGTGGTATGGATTTCAGAAAAAAGAAGCCACTGAGAAACATTAACTGACAAATACCATCACTATATGAACAGGAATCATAACATTCCTAGTGTATTTCATTTAGGAGAATATAGGCATGCAATTAAAAGCAATTGTTACTGGCTGGCCAGAGGAAATGGCTTTGAGATTAAATAAAAAAAACCAAACAGCCAAATTCAGGCCCTTTTTTTGCTCAAATAGCTGTACACAAAAACGGCAAAAGCTTCCTTAATATGGGCCTGTATCCTGATGCAACCATAGCCCCGAGCAGGTTCCTTCATGTAGATTATTCCTGCTAGGGGCAACAGTAATCTGTGGAAGCTGGGTCAGGAAGCATCCGCACTAAATCACATGGACCATGTCCCTGATCCAAGAACCCCCATCCAGAATGCCTCCTCCGTGTCTGGGCCATAAAAGATTCATAGATTCTAGGGCTGGAAGGGACCTCGAGAGGTCATCGAGTCCAGCCCCCTGCCCTCATGGTAGGACCAAATACTGTCTAGACCATCCCTGGTAGACATTTATCTAACCTACTCTTAAATATCTCCAGAGATGGAGATTCCACAACTTCACTGGGCAGTTTATTCCAGTGTTTAACCACCCTGACAGTTAGGAACTTTTTCCTAATGTCCAACCTAAACCTCCCTTGCTGCAGTTTAAGCCCATTGCTTCTTGTTCTATCCTTAGAGGCTAAGATGACCAAGTTTTCTCCCTCCTCCTTAGGACACCCTTTTAGATACCTGAAGACGGCTATCATGTCCCCTCTCAGTCTTCTCTTTTCCAAACTAAACAAACCCAATTCCTTCAGCCTTCCTTCATAGGTCTTGTTCTCTAGACCCTTAATCATTCTTGTTGCTCTTCTCTGGACCCTCTCCAATTTCTCCACATCTTTCTTGAAATGCGGTGCCCAGAACTGGACACAATACTCCAGTTGAGGCCTAACCAGCGCAGAGTAGAGCGGAAGAATGACTTCTCGTGTCTTGCTCACAACACACCTGTTAATGCAGCCCAGAATCAAGTTTGCTTTTTTTGCAACAGCATCACACTGTTGACTCATATTTAGCTTGTGGTCCACTATAACCCCTAGATCCCTTTCTGCCGTACTCCTTCCTAGACAGCCTCCTCCCATTCTGTATGTGTGAAACTGATTGTTCCTACCTAAGTGGAGCACTTTGCATTTGTCCTTATTAAACTTCAACCTGTTTACCTCTGACCATTTCTCCAATTTGTCCAGATCATTTTGAATTATGACCCTATCCTCCAAAACAGTTGCAATCCCTCCCAGTTTGGTATCATCTGCAAACTTAATAAGCGTACTTTCTATGCCAATATCCAAGTTGTTGATGAAGATATTGAACAGAGCCGGTCCCAAAACAGACTCTTGCGGAACCCCACTCGTTATACCTTTCCAGCAGGATTGGGAACCATTAATAACTACTCTCTGAGTACGTTTATCCAGCCAGTTGCTCACCCACCTTATAGTAGCCCCATCTAAGTTGTATTTCCCTAGTTTATTGATAAGAATATCATGCGAGACTGTATCAAATGCCTTACTAAAGTCTAGGTATACCACATCCACCGCTTCTCCCTTATCCACAGATTGTGGATCTTCAGAGTGTGAACTGTGTTGGGTTGGGAGAAGTTCAGAACGAGACATAACAGTTGTACCTTTCTTATCTGCTTCTCTTCTGTAGACATAGGAGGAAGAGGTGGCCTCTAGTGCTTTATTTTGGCTTTTAGGGGGTGACTGCTGGAATTAAAAGCATTCGTGGGACTACACTGTGACTTTAGGGCAAAGCCTGCAGTGGACAGCAGTGTGGCAGCTCATCCTTCTCCCTCCAGAACTGGGGGCACAATGTCCCTAAACGGGCAGGGCTGCACAGCCACAACCACTCACACCTTTTGAAGGCCACAGCATACACGTCCCACTATTCTAGGCCAATTCTGCTACCCGTGTCACTGCCTCCTCCCTCCCCCACCCCCTTTTGGGGTTTCTAGCTCTTCGGGGGCAGGGTAGTGTTTCACCTTTGTTCTATACAACACTGAGCATATTGTCTGTGCTCAACAAATCAATAAAAAACAAACAGATACACACAAAATAAATAGTTAAAAATTACACCAAAATTTCCCCATCTTTGTAAGTATCTGAGTCCAAATGAGGGAAAGTTTTGTCTTATTTTGTCCCAATGCGATATCTCTTTTCATAAAAGGCTTCTGCTGTATGTCTCTCTAACTGTGCATCCTATTGTTCACAACTCAATTCAATAGGACAGAGTCTGTGGTAGTCGGTAGTTTTGCAAAGAAACTGACTTTTAAATAAAGCATCTTCCCCCATCAGCCCTGTCACATCTTGCTTTAAAGGTATTTCGTTACTTTCTAACCCTTTCCCCTGTGATTAAGTGCATTAGTATCTTAATGAAAATGCATTCTGTTTATTGCCCTCTTGGGAAGCGAGGGGTCATCACACCACATGAATAAATTGTCATCAGAGACAGTCCGAGCATAATTGCAATTTTGCTGCTCCATGTTTGTTGCACTCAGGGTCCGTCAAAATCCCCTGAAACATGCGCAGATTCTAGTAATTAGCATAGAGTCTTCCTGGGACCACAGCATTGATGAAATATTTCAGAGTTAATCACACTTTGTAAACACTGATTTATATTGACTACCTTTCTCCAGACTGATGTCTCCTCATTAAATATCACATTAGTGGATTGCAGGATAGCACAAAGACTCAAATGCTCAGCAACTGCTAATTCAACAGGAAGTATTACTTAAACCACTTATATCTATTGAAAATTGGTTAAGTATTTATGATAGAGAGGTCTGCACGGTGCAACATATGCAAGATAAACCCATCAGAAATCTCTCACTAAATTAGCATTGTAACTTAATGCATTTATGCCAATAAAACTGACATACTTTGCACAACCTTTTCAAGGCTGTGCAGGCTTCGGTCATTTAGAACATTATTGCGTAGTTGAATTAGCAATGCTTGCAAAAAGGCAGGGAATCAGGACATGTCTGACCACTACAGAATCTGTTGGCACAGCTTACAACTTGAATATACCCTCTGGTCCCTTCTATAGCTTCTAAGCAAAAAGCTCCCTAATAAATGTGGTTAGAGAGTCTGTCTGTATAGTAAATTAGGAAAGAGATGCTCTCCAGATGACCTCTGCTTGATACTAGATAATGGAGGTGGTAAAGATATTTTTGAGATAGGTGGGGAGAGGTGAGGAAAGGGTGACAGCAAGACCATCCCAAAATCCACACCTTCCTTTCTCATGCTGCATTATACTCCCTCAGTGAGATAACATGGCCACCTACCAATATATGCATTCAAAGGACTTTATAAACTTCAATTAAACTCACCACACCCCAGTAAAGGGAAACAGAGGCTGAGAGGGGAGATGATTTACCCAAGGTCACAGAAGAAGCTAGAAACAGATGGAGGATGAGGACTCGGAAATTCTGGGCTCACATCACAAAACCATGCCTCTCTTTGTCAGGCACCTAATTTTCCAGATTCGCCCCTTGCTGGGTCCTTGTGTGAAGGTGTAGATTTTGATGCGGACACAAAAAGGTTGGGTTCAAAACAAGGAGATGGTAAAAAATGGAGTAGTTTTCCACAGCATGAAGTTCAAACCCATTACCCTGAAGGTTTCAGATATATCCAACATCGTTGAAGACAAGACTGGGTGGAACAGGAGACACGATAGGCAATTGATTGTCTAGAAATTTTGGTTTTCTAGATGGTGGTTAAATAGGGTTATATTTTCCCACTATTTCAACCATTAGATCCCAGTCATTTGGTTGGATGGGTAAGATTTCCTCATCCATTTAGGCCATTTTGCTTTAATAACTCATTTTCTATATCATAGGACTGATTCTGATCTTAATTTCACTGCTGCAAATCTGGAGTATCTCCAATGAAGTCAATGGAGAAACACTACTCTGGATTTATTTTGGTGCAACTAAGATCAGAAACTCGCAGGGCTCCACAAGAATTGTGCGGCCCACAATTTTAGCAACAGTAAGCAATATTTTACAGTGTGGCCAGTGTGTGAAATCTATTCACAGGAATCAAAAAGTCTCTGTTCAACTGATGGCTGCAGTAGTCTACTGAATGCCTACGTGCATAGATCTACGCCTATTTCTACTAGTGAACTGTCCTTGAAAAGCCTCCTTGAATTTTGTTTTTGTTCTATAAATGAAAGTATATTATTGCTAAAAATGTGCTGTCCCAAGCACTCACTAACGTTATTACATCTATTTTGGTACCAGTTCAAATTTATGGTACCCTGTAGGTCATGAGGTCTCTTGTATTCACGTGTTTTTCTTCAATGCACTAAAAACTGCAAAAGAGTCAAAAATGTATTCAGCAAGCACTCAGGCATCTACCAGTAGATGGTTAAGCTAGACACTTATCGAGCGGGTTGCATACATGTGTATGCAAGTACACAAATAGTAAGGGTTTCCAGATCTGCCTTGAAATGTCAGTGAGAAGATGATGTTAGAAAGATACTTTACCATTTTCTTATCTAGAGTTGCTAAACAATGCTAGAGGGTGAACTGGGCAGCTACTAATGGGATAACTTGAGTTTGCCCAGTTCTGTCAATAGCTGGAGAGGTAGCTGTTTTATACAAGGAACAAAATCAACATGGCAGCTCAGGGTTTTTACACTGGGCTGACAAGAATGATCGAGCAATTTATAATATCTCCTGGCTGGTTTTCAGAAAGGACTGGGCTCTGATTACTTATTTTAAAGTCTTTTGTACAATTAGTTTGCAGGCAATATAATTTTCTCACTTACTCCTTAATAGAATCTTGCAGCTAGCTGGCTGATAGAATAACAGGGTATATGTAAAGCTCCTGCCTGAAGTGCCAGTGGATAATTTGTATATTCCTTTCAGTAGCTTAATGGACTTTCACAGTTTGGCAGTTAAAGGGCTGAATAATGTAAATTAGTATGACGTTTCAAAATAAAAATATATGTCAAATGTTCACTCCCCACACACATTGCCCCGCATTGTTATAATGCATTGGGATTTATGTCAGTGCTGAGTTTCTTTTCTGTATATAGACACAGAATATTTTATTTTAAAGCATCTGCTTATTTTGCTACTGATTTTAATTTTATTAGCTGGGCCAAAAGGCATGAAAATATAAATGACACAAAGGGCATTAATAGCGAGATTTACCCTTTAAAAAAAAAAAGAGAACTACTTTGAAATAATAGCATCTGTGCTTGAGTTAGCAATTAGAGTGTTAAAACATACAGTACATAATCTGCAGTCTGTCTGCTTTTAAATGCCCCAAATCATAAAATCTCTTCATGTGGCTCAAATTATGCATGGATAAGGGCATCATATATTCATGTTACAAAGATAAAAATGGCCCAAAATAACCTAAGGTTCTTAAGGTCTCCTGTGTGCTGTATGGGGCTCCAAGATGAGTTTGAAAATTAGTAAAACACATTTTGTGGGGGGAAAGGGTGAGGTTTCTCAGTCACTGGGAGTGATTGGGCACTGCTGAGGTCCTGGGGACCATTTTGGGAACTGGTTGGTGGGTGAAGGAGAAGTGGTGGAGACATGGATTAACATGTTTGCACCTTCATCAAAGTTCAGGGCATAGAGGGCCACAGCAGAAAAGAAGGTAGAGTGCTGACAAAGACAGGTCCATTAAAAATGCAGGGTCATATGCAATGGCCCCCTAGCACATGTGATCCTCAAAAATGAAAAGTAACCTCATGAATATCAGTAGTGGGAAGATGGGTTTGGAAACAGACTCAAAACTGTGGGATGGGGCAAAGGAGGGGGCTTATGAAACAGGCACTTTTCTGGAAATACAAGAGATCATTACTAGAATACTTGATACAAAGATAATAATACTTAACCTTTACATAGCACTCTTCATCAGTACATCTCAAAGTGCATTAATCCCCATTTTACAGATGCAAGAACTGAGGGACAGGGAAGTGAGGTGGCTGACCCAAAGGCAGACACCTAGTCAGTGGCAGAGGGGGACTTAAACCCAGGTCCACCTGGCTCTCACTTTAGCGCTGTAGCCACTGGACCACCCTATCTCTCAAGGAAAAAAGGATGAAAGAATAGAGATGAGCGCTAAGAGAGATACGCAGAGCATATTTCAGACTGGTGGGCAAGGAGGCAGGGCAGAAATATATAAAGACAAAAATTAATCCAAAGCATAGGCAAACCCCAGTGGTTTATTCATGGAAAGACAGATAACTCAGTCAGAGATGTAGTGTACATACGTCTTCTTCTATAGGTAGTAATAGTTGGCCCCATTTTGCTGTATTTCTTTAACAGCCACAAAATGGTGGGACAAGGGAACTGAACCAGTAGCCATATTCCATATCTATGTCATCCTTTACACCTGAGATTAGGTACATTCTTTCCAAATATCACTGTATCCAACGGATCACTTATTTTGTCCTTTTTTCTGAAAATGTATTTTTCAGAGTAATAAAAATATACTCAAAGTGAGAGAAAAATATGTACTTTTTGGCAAAATAATATTAATTGGTTAAAATTTGAAGATCATAAAACTTGTCAGGTATTGGGGAAAACATTTGCATAACCAAAAGTACTCCCCCCTTTAAACTCACAACTGCACAAATTCTGTTGTTTCATTTCTACAGACACCATGGTTCATGAATCTCCGAGGCAGCAAACAAGTGCAGTACATACAGTCTGGAGCCAGTTGTTTCAATAAATGATTTGAGGCCTGCTCAGATCTCCATGCATTTGGAATTATGCATATAAGTCCCAGTTGAGGAAAGCACTTACCCACATGTTTAATTTTAAGCATACCATTGTGCCATTGACCATTAATTAAAGTTAGGTATGTGCTTAAGTCCTTCACTGAATCGAATCCATAATTCCCTATGCAACAAGATGAAAAAAAATCACACACAGAGCTTTATTCCCCTCAGTCACACCTGAAGCAATACTCAAAGCATCTGAATGTATAATATTCAAGGCATTAGGGTACTGCTGAAGACTGGAAAGGAAAGAATAAATGGGTTCAGGAAATCTAACAACAGATATAAAAGAAGATCCAGGTTGAGAGAGAAGAGGAAAATCTGTTTGGAAGGAAGAATAGTCCACCTACAGGCAAGAATGCAGACACAATTCTAAATTCTACGAGGTAACAATTCTATTGGGTGGGAAAGTAGAGACAATAATGAGGAGTGAAAACTGAACAGAATAAAATGAGGTGATCTAATCCAGGGAATGACTCAGTCTCAAACTGATTACAACCATCTAATGTACCCTTCTGACATGTCTTTTCTACTTACATTCAAAAAGCATTCCTACTGTATGCACTATTTGTTCCTGCAGAATTCTGCAACCTAAACTCTTTTTAAAGATTTGGATCAGTTTGGAGAAATGCTTTCTTCATCCTTAATAGGACCAGCTACATTGGGTGATACCCAATAAAAAATATCATTGGATTCATTCTTCAAGACAGTCTCTCCTAGGCTGGCTGCCAGCTTCAAAACTTGCCCACACTTTTCTGTGGACTCTGTGATCCAGGAAAGCCCTTGAAGAGAGCAACTATGATTACTACAAAGATAGGGGAGCTTCCTGAGAATCAATGACCAAAAAGAAGCATCAAAAGGCAGTGAGGGGAATGCAAGTCACAGGATCCCGACTATGAGAGAGAGTGGATTAGACTATGGTACTCAGACACCATGTGATGAGCATGGTATAAGGAACTGAACAGAACAGAATACTTTCAGAGAATCTGAAGGCAGGAGGGCACTGTAAAAGTACTAACTTGACCTAGGAACAGGGCAGGGGAAGAAGGCCTCAACTGGGTTAGAAAATACATCCGAATTTTTGACACCTTAACAAAATTGAACCGAGGAACCAAATAAGATTTGTTCAGAGGTTAAGGTCTGAATTCTTCAAAACCTGGTCATTGCTCATGCCTGTAGAACTGGAAGTTGAAGGGACTACTTGCATGAATAAAAAATACTCACAGGCAGCGACGCTGACTTCCGTCAGCGTCGGTGGATGCTGACGCCGGGCCCCGCCCCCGACGCCGGTGACGTCACGCCCCCCCGACGCCAGTGATGTCACAGGCCCCCGCCCCCAACGCCGGTGATGTCACGGGGCTCCGCCCCCGACGTCGGTGACGTCACGGGGCCCCGCCCCCGACGCCACCGCAACGTCGCCAGCGTTGGGGGCGGGGCCCCGGAACATCGCCCGGTGCTCCGGTAAGTTGGGCGCAAGCTCCGGGGATGGCGGGGAGTTGCTGGTGGGTGCAGAGCACCCACCAATTTTTTTGCGTGGGTGCTCCAGCCCCGGAACACCCACGAAGTCGGCGCCTATGCAGGAGTAAGGTTTTGAAAGATTGAACCCAAGTATGAAGTTTTAAATTTTACTCCAATTGACAAATTCTTAAGGGGGCCTCAACCAGGCCTCTAATTGTGCACTTCTAATGTTGTAGTTAGAGGTCTAAATTCTGTCATGGCTTATCTGTAGCTGATTAAGCTGACAAATGATGTGGCCTCTTTTTTTCACGCAGTTGACCACAGTAACAAAATTGTGCATGCACAATTAGATATTGTTTTATAATTTTTTTAGGGACTTCAGTTTTAAAGTCCCTAAAACCACTTAAACATAATAGTAGTTTCCTTGCCAGTTAAAAAAGAAAAACAAAAAAAGTGGCTGATTTTGAAACATCTATACTCAACCTCAAAACATTTAGCCAAGGGATCCAGTCTACAGCAAGTGACCCTCACTAAATTTCCATTTAAAAAGGAGTCAGTATTGTGTTGTAGAAGAACTAACAAAATGTTCAAAACTGGAAAAATATTTTCAAACATTTTGTAGCACCAGTAGTAAACAAAATACGTGCAGATTTCAGAAGAAAATGTAAATATATTGTTCAGTCTCGTATTACATGAAATGATGGGTTCAGCTGCCTAATTTTACAGTAAACAAGTATCCAACATCACAAAGACCACCACAACTGGCACTATGGGACTGATACCTCCTAAATGTGCCAAGTGTTGTTGTCTCCCACTGGAGTCAACTTACCTGTCTTCAGTGGGAAATGAGTGCACTCAGGCCATCTCAAGATGTGTTCTGAACCTTACTGAATCATGACCTCCTTGGCAATCATAGCATAGATGTCTAAAGAGCATGGAGGCTGAAAACGTCAAGTTTTCATTAAACTAAATAAATGAAGAGCCAGATTTTCAGCCTTCAGCATAGGTCTAGGGCTGGGCCTCTGAGTATGACGGTTTTCTCTCAAAGCTAGTGATGTTCCATCCAGGTCAGTGTTGAAATACATTGATAGGGCAGTGTGAAGAAGCTTGCACTTCTCCTTCCTTGTTGCTGTTTCATGGATACACAGAGAATTTAAGTCTCCAGGGCTGTCAATGTGGCAACTTTCACCAGCAATAAAAATTATCTTTTGAAAATATATAGGCAGAAATTAAAAAAAAATATCATGTGCTGGCTGAGACCTTGTGTGCCTACTTTCAATCTATACTGCGTTTTACAGGTGAGTCAAACACCTTCAGAAATTCAAGTTCATAACACAAATGGAGAACTAGCCCTAATTATAATGGCACCTGTTGGTGCCACTGTACTTAGAACTATTAATCTGTCTCTTCCTTTTCCAGTTTTTCTGATGGGTTTTAAACAGCAAGCAGAAACAGTCCTCATTCCCATTTTCAGCTAAGCTAAATGCAGCATATAATTTACAATGCCGTAAAGGAAGCAGGGATAGTAAAAATGATAGAACCAGCATTACATTTTTAAATTTCTCTCTGGTTCCCAGCTTTTAGCATGTTTATATTTTACTGTCTCATCTTGTTTTGCTGCCACAGTTGTCCAGTTACATGATGATGGGATGAAGGGATGTATAGGAAGGGAATTAAAAATACTTTCTCAATACTTTGGTTGATGGGTACAGAGAAACGGTGGTGGGGGGAAAGGAATTTATCACTGCTTGCTTAAATATTCTTTGAAAGAAATGCTGATGCAAAGACTTTGACTTATATAAGGAAGGTGAATGAATTAATCAGGTAATGCTGGATTCAGGTAACAGTGTAAGGTTCACTGGCGGGCTGCCATTTTTGCACTAAAGCCAAGATCCATGTCTCGGTGATGCTCAAAAGTAAGCACCAATATTCCTAGCTCTCACCTCTACCATTTTATAAAAATCATAATCCTGATTAAGATACTGGAAAACAATGTAGTCTTATTTAATTTGTTTTCATTTCCTCAAGAAAACGTTATGTGGACATTACAGATGGAGTCAGCTGAGCAGTGTGTAAATTAACCTTTGGAAGCCACTTCGGTCACGTGCAACCCAGAACCAAACTTTATGTCGCCCATTTTAAATGTCACCATATCTGAATTTACATAAGTAGCTGTATCTTTCCTGATTACCTTGCTGATTAAAAAAAAGTTTACTGTAAAGCATTCTTAGATTTGCAGATCAAATTGGCTCAGCAATGTGTAAACACGGCACTCAAAAGAGGGTTGAAAAACCTGATCGTTAACAAAGTAAAAACAACTTTGAATAACTAAAGAGGTCAACCCAAGGTGTCTGGCTTATAGTTTGAACAAGGTTTGACATGAACTTTAGGAACTATACTACTGCAGAACTATGGAGCTGAAAGTTCCTTGATAATCAACATGAAAAGAGACAGCAGTCTCAGTCCAGTTCCTAATGGAAAGTTGTCCACAAGGCAATGATGACAACCATGTTGGAATGCTTCTTAACTGCCTTAGATGGACAAGGATTGAACAGGGTTGAGGCTCATAATTGAGATAGTGAGTAAAAGACAGTAGGGACTCAATAGCTATGTTTCACCTATCTATGCATTAATAGAAGACTGCAATTTCCAGTGCTGTCCATCCAACACCTTTAATGAAAAATAAATTTAAAAAATACCCTAGAATCTGGAAACATGACAATTGTGACTCCAAAATATGTACACTTTTGTAGCATTTTCCCTTTGGTCAATGATTAATTTTACACCACAAATCTTCCCACCAGGCTGCTGCCTCAGCAGTTGTGTTTTTTCTTGTATTTTCATGCTAGGTTGAAGATGACAATCATCTGGGAGAAGGGCGAGGGGGAGGGGTCAATCAATTTAGGGGGAAAAAAGAAAACACTTGAACCTTTCAAAGCCCATGGACCCCATCCGGTTCCCACGGAAACCAACAGGACCTTTGTGCCTGTAACTTAGTTTGATCCAAAGAGATGGCAGAGCAATGTAATTTGAAGTAGCACAACAAAATATGAGTCCGAAAATTTAAATTTAATGTTCCTATACCAAGAATAATTTGGCAACATTGGAATATATAGTAATTTCTATTCAAATTTTTCTCTTGTTAAATGGGTTTTTGATATCTTTGTTGCTAAATGTTATACAGGACGTGCAACACTGTCAGAGGCCCAGCACAAGGCCTATGCACCTACCTGAAGGCTGAAAATGTGCACCTTTATTTATTTATTTTAATGAAAGGTGTGTTTTCAAGATACCACAGAATGCATCAAAAACTGCAGAGAGATCCTAAAAATCAATGGACCTGTGACTAGTCTAGCACTTGCTATTTTCTAGTGTCCCTGATGTTAAGCCAATTTGGCGGTGGATTTGGCTGCGTGTATGTATTTCGGAGACATTTGTAGTCACCCCTCGTGTAAATTATCCAAGAAGCAACCTAAGAGCAGCAACCCTGTAAGTGCTCGGCTGAGCAGAGAGAACATCCAGTTCTCCCTTCCTTTATGTGATGTCAGATGGGGGGTGTATGTGTGCGCAGACCTTCATTTAATTCTACTCAGGCTAACAGCAGATGGTCATCGTGTACATTAAACTGTGGTTTTTCAATCACATAATTATTTAGTTTAAATATTTTCCAGAAACAGTTGCCACCTCTCATCACAATTATTTCCTTGCATTTTTTCAAAATTCAGCTGATTTTGGATTATCTGCCTGAAAAACTCAAAAAGGGACTCCGGATAGATTTCCCTCCGCCCCACCCCCCATATTATAAAGGAAAAAAAAGAAAGAAGAAAAGACTAATTGCAGTTTCCTCAAATTTAAGAAGAAAATTATCTCAGACTGAGAACAAGTATGGAATGTTTCAAACTGAAAAATAAAATGTTGAGCAACCCGTTATTGTGTGAAAGCAAGGAGCTGTCACTTTTGTTACTAGTGAAAGTGCCCTTTAGCAATTCATATTAAAGTGAAATTCACCTACTCGGGGTTCATAGAATCATAGAATATCAGGGTTGGAAGGGACCTTAGTAGGTCATCTAGTCCAACCCCCTGCTCAAAGCAGGTTGATCCAGCTCCACTGAGGGCAATGGGAAAGTGGGAAGTGGATCAGGCTGTAAGTGAGCATAATGCCCACCTTCAACCTAACTTTATCAAGCTCAGCCTTGCTTCCATTGTAGTCAATGGGAGTGCTGTGATGTCAATGGGGAGCAGCATTGTGCTTTGCAGCCTGAGCTAATTTAATAGTTTATGAGTGATAACTTGGAAAGGTTTGATAAGTGAAACATGGTCTTTTTTCAGTGAAATCTATGATTAATTTCCCATCAGAATTGAAATATTAACATTTGAAAGGAGCAATTCTTTTATTTGAGATAAGCATTTTTTATATACTCAGTCCTAGCAGTTGGCTCTTCAAGCACCCATTTTCTATTCTATATTTATGTTCCTCTTTGTGCATGTCTATTTTCTTATTTATGCTTATTCAATTATCAACTAATTTTTTAAAACAGATGGAGAAGGAGGCTAAGTGTGATATGAACCACAAAGTGAAATTATACAGTGAAAAATTGCCTTCAGGAATAATAGGGACAAATTCTGCCCTTTGTATCAAACAACTGCCAAAGAAATCAAGGGAGCCATTCATACACGTTCAAAGGTAGACTTTGCCCCTAGAATTATAGAGTACCTTTGCCTTAGTTACTTTAGTTCACCTATAATGTCCTAGGGGGTTGACCCACTGAAGTGCCCATCTTCCATTATCTTGAATGGGATATGGAAGCACTCATCACTTTGTTGGCTTGGACCTTTAGTCAATAACTTGAATGAAGGCGCCACCTTGTCATATGAAGGTGGCAACTTTCTAGTCCTACTTTGAATTCCTTTATTACTGTGCCATTCAATGCCTTTATTTACAACATTGCATTTTTTGTCTTTATATTACTGTGCAGTGACACGTGCTGATGCAGCTAGTGCAGTATCCCTACTGAAAGCTTTTGCACAGCTGCCAGTTATAACTCGAGCTAGGTGGACAAGTCCAGAGAGCTAATCTGGAGAATGACGACTGTGATTTATGCTTCAGGACCCCAGAACCTTGCTGTCTATGGTGTGGTGTAAAACTGAAATCAAGACTTTACTGAGTTAAAGATTTTAGTGGCATTTTTTATTAATGAAGGTAAATCTAAAATAATTGTATATCTGTTTTGTAGGATAGCTATTGCATGGTAATCAAATAGCAGTTCTTTATTAAAGCCATGTTAATTGAAGTTTAACAGCTACATAATATCTACTCCTTCATTGTATAAACTGTTGAGCTTTGCTGATAACGTTCTTGAAGGTCAAAGGAAATTATTTAACTCAAAAGGTTTGATTATTACAAAGCCAAGGCCTGAGGTCAGCATGCACTTTCTACATGTGCAATTGCCGTAACTGTGCACGCAAGCTGGTTATTTAATGAACAAATGGATCTAACCACCTGTATGATAACTGCCCAAAGTGCCTACAAAGTTTAGGGAACATGGGCCTCAACTTTCTGAAAATCAGACCCATAACAACTGCAATCCAGTGTTTCTCTTTGGAATTTGGACCGAATAGTGGCTATTTCATTAACATCCAACGACTGCCTTATACTAACATAGGCCCCAATGCAGTAAAGCACTTAAGCACATGTTAACTTTAAGCATATGCTTAAGTTCCATTGACTTTAACTGAACTTTAATCACATGCTTAAATGCTTTCCTGAATCAGGGAGATATTTACTGAAGGTTGAACAAGTATGCAAAAATATAGGTATTTACTCTAGAGATGTTAAACTTCCAGTAACATATTCTTAATCATAGGCTGGTTTCTAGCTAGATAACAGGAATACAATGTCCTGTTATGGGTCCAATCCAGTACTTCTCATCCAAGAAAAACCTCCATTTGATTCTAGTGTGAAAATGTCTCATTGATTTCAACAGGAGTTTTGCCTGAGAGCCCAATTGTTGCTGATCCACATCAGGGTTCTTTGCTCACAAGCAGGCACTTGAGAGGCAAGTGGAAGCTACCACTCAGCCTCATCGGGGAACACAGTGTCTCGCATTGCTCTGCAAAAGACACCTGACCTCCAGAAGGCTTCAAAGCAGTAGTATCTGGCACTCCTCAGTGGGAGGGATTGTATGTTTGCAACAATGCAAAGTCTTGGGGGGCGGGGGGAGGCAGGAGAGGCAAGAGGGGAATTAAACAGACAAACAAGAGGGGGATTCTCAAGGCTCCTAGAGGGCTCAAGAACCACCCTCTGGGAATGGTTAAATCAAAACCATTGATGTGGATAAATTGGAAAGAGTCCAACGGAGGGCAACAAAAATGATTAGGGGGCTGGAGCACATGACTTATGAGGAGAGGCTGAGGGAACTGGGATTGTTTAGCCTCCAGAAGAGAAGAGTGAGGGGGGATTTGATAGCTGCTTTCAACTACCTAAATGGGGGTTCCAAAGAGGATGGATCTAGACTGTTCTCAGTGGTAGAAGATGACAGAACAAGGAGTAATGGTCTCAAGTTGCAGAGGGGGAGGTTTAGGTTGGATATTAGGAAAAACTTTTTCACTAGCAGGGTGGTGAAGCACTGGAATGGGTTACCTAGGGAGGTGGTGGAATCTCCTTCCTTAGAGGTTTTTAAGGTCAGGCTTGACAAAGCCCTGGCTGGGATGATCTAGTTGGGGTTGGTCCTGCTTTGAGCAGGGGGTTGGACTAGATGACCTCCTGAGGTCCCTTCCAACCCTGAGATTCTATGATTCTATGATTCTAAAACAACATCCATTCTCTGTCCTTCAATTTTACGTTAAATAATTAGTTACATGTTTGAGACACTTCAGTGAAAATTTTCAAATGTAGGTGCCCAGAGTTGGGTAATTAAATCCAAATTTAAGCTCTTCAGTAAAAGTGGCCTTATTTTCAAAGGTACTGAGCCTCTGCCTCCCCCCACCAACTCCTATTGCCTTCACTGAGCGTTCCAGGTATTCAGCACATCTCACAATCAAGCACCTTTTATTTAGGTGTCTAAATATGGGATTTAGGTGCCTAATTTTAGGCACCCAAGCCTGACCTTAATTCAATGTGACACTAAGTTCCTGTATAATAACTACAAACCAGGCATGGCTTCACATTCTTTAAATAAAGCACCTGCAATTCTGCTTGAAACAACGATATCTAAAGGAGGACAGAAGGTTATTTGGACTCCATTGGTTCCACAGCTAGAGCAATGGACATGCAAATTGTCCCATTCATATTTACTTATGCCAAAATATGCAGAGGCTTTGTAAATGAGCATCAGGAGCAGGTTTGTTATGTGGGCTATTAGGCAGAGACCAAAGCCTGCTAACTTGCTTCACTTAGGATGCAATCTGACAGATATTTGGTGAATCTGGTTAAGGCTGGAGTAGTATCTTAGAGGTGAAAGGCCAGTGACTAATCCACTGAAGCACACAAAACACTATAGCATTACATTTGGTTTTGTCTTTAAATGGATTAGAGTTTTAAAAAAAATAAACTGGATTTCTCTAACAATTTAAGTGCTGCAGTGCTACAGCTCAGAGCAAGATGTGCCACACGATGCTTATGCACAACAAGGGTATGTTGAAGGAGGCCCATTCAAGAGGTAGCCATGGCAACCTTCAGAAAACAACCAGTTTTCTTAACAGCAATTATTTATCAGTGTCCATGGGGATCTCTTATGGAAAAAAAAATCTGAAGATGCCTACGGTACCAGATAGCTTTGCCTACCTTTGACATTAAAAAGAGAAATGATTGTAGGCCCAGAATTACAGTCCTTACTCAGACAAAACTCCCACTGAAGAATGAAGGAGTTTTGCATATTAAAATCTGTAGGACAAGATACTGTAAATATAAAGAAACAATTTATGGGAGGGAGAAGGAACAGGAGTTATACAGGGCTGTAAAGTTTTACTTTGGACAAAAGAGAAGTGGTGATAAGCACTAACCTTGAATTGTCCTCTTGAAGAAAGCTTTGCAGGCCTCACATGAAGCCACCCCATAGTGGTACCCTGATGCAATGTCACCACACACCAAACACAGTCTTTTGGGCATCGAGTTCAGCATATATTCACACTTGGTCTGTGAATCTTCAGCGATGGTGCTAGAGCAGTCGTCATATCGTTTCCTGACAGGCCCATTGCCCCCAAGCCCTGCAGCGGAAGGGTAGAGGGGTGGTGAGTCCAGCCCATTCTGATGTCCATTCATGGTTGAACTGTAGCTCCCGCTAGCGTCTGAAGAGCCACCAGGGCTATGGTGGTTGATGCTGTCCGTCAAAGAGGCGGGGCTTGATGGTTCCGTCTTGATATATGACGAACAGCTGGAATCAATGTGTCGATCTTTGCTTGACATTCTGCAGAGAAGCCTGCATTGTGGGAGAGGGAGGGAGGGAGAGAGAGAGAGAGAGAAGAATCTGTGTATTAAAGACAGCGCTCTTTAAGATTGCTCTGCAAGGGCTAGGGACCGCACATCATTCATTCATTAGTCAATACCTCTTGTTCTACATGAAGGTAATCAGCATAAGGGCATGACAGAGCTTTATCAAAGCTTCAGACAGGCAGTAAACAAAAACTTTAAAGAGACCAAATCCTTTTTTCTCCCTGTTCTTTCTGCTAGACTACGTGTCAATTTCAAACCAACTCTCTAAATTTTGAACTTGTCATCCAGTGAGTCAGGAATTCACAAACCCATTTGATTACCAGAATTTATTTCATTTGCCCCTCCCCCACTGCATTTTCCCTTGCATACATTCCAGTATCGACAGAATCAAACATTTCTGAGTTTGAAGTGATAAATGCTGTGCTCAGTAATTACTGTTTGTCAGCACTTTTCAATAAAGCATAACTGCATCATCTATTGATCTGACCATGGAATTGAAGAATAAGTCTCCCGATTACTTTTATTATTAACATTTCTTTATTAGGTATAGTTATTTAGTAATGAAGTAACATCATCTCAGGATTCTAACAAATAATTAAGGTTGGACACTAGTTTCACAAAATGTAAGTGGAATGATTCATCATCTCTGGCTGCAATTACTTTTTAGCCATTATCTTCAGACTAACCAGTAATAACTATGCCAGCACCCCATATATCTATGGTTCTAGAGGAGCTGACATTTTATGTTTTACTTTCTGGGTTAAAAAAAAAGGAGAAAATGGATAAAAGTTTTATTTTTCAAAGGGTGAGATCCTTGATTGCCCTATTTCTTAATTCTTGTCTTCAGAATTGAACACGTGAAGCAGAGCAACAAGACATTTAATCTGACAAATTAGCTCTCTGTCAAGAAAAAGAACACACCTTCTTTTCCTTTTCTTTCCCATATGTAAAGCTAACTGTCCTTTTTTGGCAGGAGGCAGGGGATTGGAGGCTAGAATAATATTTAGAAAGGTTATGATCAGATATTACCTTCCCTGTCTGTTATTGTGATTATTAAACCACAGTGGCAAATGGTGTGCTGGGCAAAGCCTTTGTCACTCCCAATTCACAGACGAGCAAGTCTCTGATGATTTTTTTTTCTCAGATGAATGCAACCACTATATAAGCCCACCCACATGTGGTTATACAGTATTGTTTTGGAAACAACCACATTAAAATCAAGTGTAGTTAGGTTTGCAGTAGGCAATTTGGCAGACTTAAAATAATTTCACATCAGTATTGAGACATTATATCGCTTCTCTTGCTCACATTTATGTACCATAATAAAATTCAGATGCAGCTTTAAGCTCTGGAACCAAATTCACCAGTGTAAATCAGAAAGAAATACAGCAACTAGATTTCAGTTTATTCTTACACCACAGTAATCAAGATCAGAATTTGGCCCCTCACTAGAAATGTCCACTTAGAGTAAGATTTAGTCTATATTCAAAGTGGGATTTAGGTGTTCATAGGGCCTTCGTTATTGGGGTGAATTTTACCAAAAAGAATATAAAAAACATATTGCATGTGAATATGAAACAAACAACAAACTGATGAGTGGAAACTTCACTCACTACACCTAAACACTATATTTATTTAGGATGGGGAGGGAGCAAAACCATTCTGTGTCAGCCCATACACCAAGGAAATGGGAAGGTTAAATCCTTGAAAATACCTTATTGCTTTGGACCACCTGCTTGTGCTGTCCTTTTCTCAAGAACTAGTGTGGGGGGGGGGGCGGAAGGGAGGGGGAGAATCCCCTTGCCAGCCTGCACTAGTGCGTGCCTTTCCTTCTGCATCTGCTGCCTTGTCCCCGTCACTGTTAATGAGTGCTGTAATTAATAGATAGCTCTCTCTTGTCTCTCTACTTGCACTCTGGGCTAAGCACTTTTCTCAAGTCAACATTTGAAAGAAAGCGGGTCGGCACTGACTTACAGCAGCTCTGCAAATTCCTTTTAATTTAGAGCACTTACACCACCACTCCACTTATTACCTTATAATTACTGGACCGCTCTCACATACATTATGATCTTAGACTAGAGTTAGAAGTTATTAGGGTACTAAAACATGGTCTCTCTCTCTCTCTTACGTTCTGTGACACTGAATTTTATACAGCTATGATAAAAAATATCAATTAACTCTTTCACAATCTACCAACTAGAGGGCTTTTCATTTCTGCGTGCTGAGGTCCTTTTCTTGAATACAAGTGTCTGGCCTTTCTTTAGCCTTCTTTTTGTTGGGATTCCATGCATAAAATCATCACTGTTACAACCGTAGGAGCACAACTATATATTCTCTAGTCTCTGCTGGTGGCACATTCTCCTCTCAGCAAGATTCCTGCTGGTGAATTTGCTCTAGTTTAGGGAATAATTTATTAGAGTACAAACTCTGATGTCACCTTCCCATTCCCAGAATCATTGATTACTTAATATTAAGTCAACAACTAATTAATTGTCCAAATGCATGTTGTCTTATCTGGTGCAAAAATGGGTTTCTCCTACTATATTGTACTATCCTGTCAGAACCAAAATATTATCTCTCCTCTTTACCAGCTCAAGATCTGATCTCCAATGCTGAATAGGTTAACAGCTAGTCTTCTGGTATTTTTGAACTGGCAGTTTCTAGTACTAATCAAGGTTTATCTGCTCTTGGCTGCAATTTCAATAGTGCAAACTGGATTGGTGCACAGGAGTACAGAAGTACAGTTCAAACTAACCACTGAAAGGATATGGGAAAATAGTAGCTTTCAGTGGATGAAAAGTTGCTCAACTCCCTGAAGAAGCAAACCAAAAAAAGGATATATGCATATTTGTGACATTGGCAGTGAGTGGACAACAGGCACGTGTTTCGTGCTGGTTTTATTTCTCTGTTACTGCACCGCTTTCGAATTGAAAAGGCTCAAGAGCTGTCTATACCAGTGGTTTTCAAACTGCAGGTTGCCACCCAGTACTGGGTCATGGAATGTAAGGCACTGGGTCGCGGTGGCTCTGGTAACCGGGCTGTTAAAAGTCCCGTTGGCAGTGTTGCCCGGCTAAGGCAGGCTAGCCCCTACCTGTTCTGACACCACGCTGCGCCCCAGAAGCAGTCACCAGCAGGTCCGGCTCCTAGGCGGGGGGGCCATGGCACTCTGTGCGCTGTCCCTTCCCTGAGCACTGGCTCCTGGCCAATGAGAGCTGGAGGGGGCAGTGCCTGCAGGCGAGAGCTGTGCAGAGCTGTTTGCATGCCTCCACCTAGGAGCCGGACTTGCTGCTGGCCGCTTCTGAGGCACAGCACACTCCACGGTGCCAGGATAGGCAGGAAGCCTGCCTTGGCACCCCTGCTGTGCCGCTGACTGGGAGCCACCTGAGGGAAGCCCATGCCTCAACCCCACGCCCTAACCCCGCACCCCAATCTCCTGCCCCAGCCCTGAGCCCCCTCAACCCAGAGCCACTTCCTGTACCCCAAACTCCTCATCCCCAGCCCCACCCCAGAGCCTGCATCCCCAGCCCAGAGCCCTGACCCCCTCCCACACCCCAACCCACTGCCCCAGCCCAGAGCCCCCTCCCACACCCTGCAGCCCTCACCCCTGCAGCTCTCATTCCCACACCCCAACCCTCTGCCCCAGCCCTGAATCCCTCCCACATCCCAAAACCCCTTATCCCCAGCTCCATTGGGTCACGGGCATCAACAATTTTCTTCAACTGGATCACCAGAAAAAAAGTTTGAAAACCACTGATCTACACCTTTGACAGGTTGGGCCATCATCAACATTTGAAATAATGCCTGAACCAGATCTCAGTAAGAGCGCTGCCTCCTAATTACTACTTAGCTCATTACACTGAAGACTTCCTAGACACCAAGGCATTATATTCTAAAACTACAGTTGGAGCTTAATTCTCTCTTCTACTCTGTCTCTGAAAGTCTACAGCTCTATTATTCAAGCCTGAAATATTCACAACTATCTATAAATTCAATTGTCAGCTCGTGGGTTTTATTCTAGACTTCACTTCAATCTAAAATTAGAGGCACTAAAATTCACATTAACTCTAAGAGGAATGTAGTGAAAAAGACTTTATTTCAAAAGAACACCTTTTTGTCAGAAAGAGCTATTTTCAAGATGATGACTTTATCTGCATTCAAAGAGAATAAGCCCAATTCCACATTGTGCTGTTAATGCAGATTTTTTTTAGGTCACATTGGATTAATAAAACCCTAAATTTAGTTAAGGTGTATGAATAGAAATAACATGTTTCATATGAAAATGTACAATATTTATTTTAAAGTATTTTTGGTGGGGTTGTTTTTTCTTTATTATTATTTTAAGTCAGATGAATGATAGATCTACTGGAGGTGGGGTATACACACATGTGCTTTCTAAAACCTCTCTCAGCTACTCATGAACAAAACTGGAGACATTGCTGACTTCGGGTTCACAGTCCATTCAGTGCCCACAAGGACAGCAACTCCAGTTTGCTCTAACAATAGTCCCAGGCCTACATCCAAGGGAGAACAGATTCTTAGGAAAACAGTCAGGCCACTTCAAACCTTTAATGGTACATCTTAAGTTACATCCCTTCATGTTTGCTATAATGCGAAGATGCAAAAATCCTTCATCTGAGCAAAGTTTAGCTATTTGGCCCAATGCTTTTGGCAGAAAGTTATGGAGAAGGAATGTTAGCAAATGCACTTAAAACCACTTAAAATAGCTTATTAAATAAAACAGTGGTAGATATTTTGCACGCCACATTTTTCTACAAGGCCAAGAATTTTCTAAATATCACTAATGGTGTTAGTGGCATTACATTTATATTGCTATCTACCTGCTACACTGCTAATGGTATTGACAGTGCTAACATTGGTTAAATCAGTATCAATGTCCTAGTGGAATGTATAAAATAATTGGGCCCAATTAGTCTTAGCAGAGGAAACTCTCCCACCATTCAAGTCAACGGGAGCTTTTCCACAACCAAGACAGCAGGATTAGGCTATTTGGTTAGAATATTGCGTTCGCCTTCCTTCCCTTATTTGAAATATTTAAAAAGAATAAAAACAATCAAATAATGGCATCCTGGGATTGGAAAACAGGCCAGATTTTGCTCCATGTTACACCAGCGCAGCCCCAATGATTTTAACAGTGGTGCAGTGATGCTGTAACTTAGAGCAGAGCAACCCTTTGTCCAAGTAATTGCACTGGTGACCAATAAACATTTATCAAGCTTCCACATGATGGTCTATGAGATGTCACAGTTATTTTCTACTGTAAAGGAGAATTTCTCTGGTACTGCAGATACTACAGTGTGTTAATGGTAACTTCTTTAAATGAGCCAGTGAGATAGGAATTATTATACACAGGCACTTTAAGAATGCCGTCCAGCCACTATCTTCCAACATGCTTCACAAACATCAATTGTGGTCAGCTCACAAAACCCCTGTGAGGCGGGGGTATCCCCACTGTGTAGTGGGCAAGAAAGCCTTGCCCAGGATCACACATGAAGTCTTTGACAAAGCCAGGAATAGAACCCAGTTTGCCATTCTTCCAGGGCCACACTGTAACCACGAAGACCAGCCTTCCTCTCATACGCTGTGTTTGCCTTTTAGAAACGTTTCACTTTTTGTACCAAAATCAATAGACAGAGAACGGTGAGGCGTACACCAGTGATTTCCTATATGTCCTTTGAATGGAAGAGAAAAAGTATTTGTGTGGAAGGAAACCAAAATGTTGCCTCTTGCAGTGACACCCAAGTCAACTCGAGACTCTCTCACGAGCTCTTGTTACAGAGCTGAGTTACAATTTCAGCTGAACTACTTTACAACGAGCATGTTTTTTCTGCTTCAGCTAATTGCACTCTAGTAAAGTGGCAAAATGTGAATCACTTAGTAGGAAAATGGGCACCAGCTGCTATTGTCAGAGAATGGTGATGCCGAAGAAAGGGAAAGCGACTGAATGAAGTGTCATGTCAGAAATCAACGGTGCAACGTGTGATTTTAGAAAACATGACTACTTTACAGAGACAGGGTGTCATTATGGCATCACAGTAATACGGTGCTTTGACAACTGCTGGGTCTAACATATCATCATTGCATTAAGGTGCACTGGCTTAGTTGGGGGAAGGAACAGAAAGGATTTCTTCTTTTAATAAGAAATATCTTAAGGTCTGCCTGGTTAACCTAATGGATGAAATCATTAATTGCAAAGTAAGCATTGCTAATCCTGACCCCTCCACCACCACGCACACCCATGTTATGCATTAGGCCTTTATTAACAAACATCCACCCATGGCCTACTGAGGAGTACTTTAGGGCCAAAAAGATGGACAGGACTTTCTACATTGTTTTACAAATGGTGAGCAACTTCTCTAAAATGTAAGTTTCTTCTGCCTCTTAAATTTTTCTAGCAGTCTCCATCATTCCATCACTATCAAGCATGCTGAAGTAAGCAAACAGCTCTCTCCAGGGCTGATGTCAGTACTGCTGACAGTTGGAGCTGTGGAAGCAGTGGGTGTAGACATCAAGTTGCTGCAAGCAGAAGCCCACATTACCTGGAGATCAAGAATCTGCAGCCAAGTTCCAGCTTCCCAACTGGTATCATCAATCTGCATGTGACCTACTAAGGCACACAACAGCGCTCATTAACACCAAAATGGAAGAATGCACAATCATTCATTTTCAGTTCAAAGGCCAATATCCCAGGGCTCTCAACTTCACCATAACTGCATTAGTTTTAAAAACTGCAATTTTTTCCAACTATTGACTCAAATAATAATTCTATGCCCTGTAAAGTTAGGGAGAATATTTTTCACCTTTTTTCCCTACATTTTTTATTTATGTAAAGTAATCGCAATTGCTCCTCACTCTTGCAAGATGATTCCCCACACTTCCTGGTTGATAAACTTTATTAATGGGGAAGAAGTGGTCCTGGGATATCACAATGTGTTGCAAATGATCATTGTTGACAGTTTCTGCACTTAAGGATTAGATCTGATGCAGCAATGTATGCTAGTGTAATTTATCCTTAGCTCATTTCCTTGGACCTATTTCAATTTAGGGTGAGCATCTCTTGTTTATAGCTCTAAATACTGTAAGTGAGCAACTGGCAAATCAATAAAACTGCTAAATGCATAATAATACTGTGTAATTACATACAGGATGTTTTGCATAATTAACTGCCTGAGGTGTTCCTTGATATAATGGATACTGATCTAATATAGAGTAACCTATAAGCCTATAAAATACATACTGTTTATACAAACCGAGATTATGCTTAAAACTCTCATTCTAATAATCTAAACCAGGCTTTGGCACTATATGCGCAAGAGCTTTCTTTTCCTGCCAAGTTCAAATCAATTCTTATGGCATTACTTTATAACTAACGTGATATTTCACTGATGATTACTATTACCCTGATTACTTTGAAGTAATGTAATAATAGCAAAAATACACTTAGATTAAACAAACTACTGCTATTTAATCAATATTATTGAGATAAACCAAGTGTTTTAACAAGTCTGTATATATGAGCTAATGCAGCTTTAATTAAATGTATCCTTAGACATGCACAGTCTCTCTAGCATACTGAGCCCACAGATCGTAAAGACCATGACATGAATCCTAAAATTACTTGTAAGGTTTAAATGTGCAGCAACTGCAGGCAGCAAAATTTAAATTTTATCACACCACACAAGCACTGTTCTGTGCACCAGGCACTCTCTTGGGAACAAAAAGTTCAGAAGGAAGACAAATAAATGACCTTGCACCTTTGAGCCAACACACTAGGTGTCTAGATAAGAACCAGGTCAAGTTACACTGGAGATAGTGACATACACTGTTGCCCAGTATTACACACAGGAAGCCTCTAACATGTAAGCAAAAAACTGCAGCTACAGTATATGTCATAAACTGAAGTCTAATATTGTATATGCGCCTGTAATATTTATTCATCTGTTCAGATTTACTTTGCTACTAACAGACCTCCTCTGCAGTAAGCTTTTTGCAGAAAAGAAAGTCTCCCACTTCTACAAATCTTAAGTCTTTCAAATAGAAATATGGATCAATAAAGTTTTCTTCTGTTCAGACAATTCAGTTTTCAAGCACTCAAAGGAAGGAACACTCTGAAGAGAAACCCACACAAGAAGCGGATGACAGCTAAATGAAAATCCTTCCAGGGCGTCTGAAACTCACATCAAAAAAGGAATGCGTGCGTGTGTACTGATGTATACAATCTATGAAGGTTCCCACACAGATCAACAATACTGAACAGGGAAAAAGTTAAGGCTGATTCTCAATTCTTAATTTTCTCCTTCCTCCTTTGTTCTCTCAGGCCTATAAAGTAGGAATATGGTTATTTGGAGCCACAATTGTGATATTATTCAAATGCTGGTTTTCACATTCAACTTCCCTGTTTGTTTGCTGGTTTCAAATCCCATATCTTGTTATTTATTATTATATTACAGTAATGCCTATAGGCCTCAACTAAGCTGCGGCCCTGTTGTGCCCGGAGTTGTACACATTTATATTAAGAGATTGTCTGTGCTACAAAGATGTGTAGTGGGAAGGCTGGAACCTGACTACTAGAATGGTAGCCAAGAATCATTCTGTGAGAATAAGTATAAAGATTGGGAACAACAACACGTTTATTACATTTTATTGTCAAATTATGAGCAAACTATTTTATTTAATGTCACACATTAGGACAGAGTGAAACACCAGCTGGTTAAAAATCCAGCTGGTTTTCTGTGATCTAAAATTATATTATCTGAGATTATTCTCTACTGATATCAGGTGGAGTTCACCTGATGTTTCCAGCCTCAGGAGAAGTTAAAGTGACAAGGCATCTCCTAACTATTAATTCTGGGAATTCTTTTTAATTAAAAAAAATCAATTGAAAGAGTAAAAGAAAATCAACACTGCATTCATCTAGTTCAAGAAAAGAACCTCCACAAACTACAAAAATAACCAAAGATTTATTCCAGAATGTTACAGGCTTTCCAAAGAGGGATTATTTTAAAATGATTATAGCATCAAAAGCAGTTACTTGTACCAGTCAGAAAGCCAGTACTACAGATCACAGGGACCTAGTTGTCATTTGTCACTTGGGAGGGAGAGGGGGATGAGAAGAAAATGGCCATAAGTCTCACGACAGACAAAGTTTGTGTCATCATAGCTTCCACAATTTGTCTCCATGATTTTCTGCTGACTCTGTGAGGGGGAGAGAGAGAGAGAGAGAGAGAGAGAGAGAGTGTGTGTGTGTGTGTGTGTGTGTGTGTGTGTGTGTGTGTGTGTTCATGTTCGCAAATGTACACACAGGCCTATCTCATTACCCAATTCCCTCAGTGATTTTCTATAGATTATGCAATAGATTAATTATAATTCGTTCACCAAAATCAGTGTGATATTGAAGAACAATTAGAAAGAGCATGATAGGAATGACATCAGATCCTGAGTTTCTTAAAGAGTTAGGATGAAAAGTTATGAAGTAAATGACCCTGTTGGTCCCAGTTCCTGCCCACCTCCTCTCCCTACATGCACACACACCACCGTGTGTATGTGTGTAAAATACTTGGTAAGTTGGAAAATGACGTTTTCCTGCAATCAGTGTTTAAGTGAATGTTTGTCCCTGTGTGTTACACCATGCTGGCAGCTAGCAGCAGGGAGTCGCTGAGTTGTTACTACATTTGATTTGACTGCCAGTAGGAAGCTTTATTTCTACCAACTGTTAGTTGCCAGCTCTAAGAATCTTCTCTTCAATTCCTGACAGAAATTGCCCCTCTCCCCCATTTTCTTTCCTTGTCCCCTTTTTCACTTTGGAGACCTTTCCTATGGTGAGGAATCTCCAAGTCATGGGCATAGTGCCTGTTCATTTTCAAATTTGCCACCCTAACTGCAAAAAGTGAATTATATTCAGCACCCAAAGACCTGAATTTAAAATCTGGACCCTAGAATGGGAGACAAGTTTACATAAACAAGCAGCAGCTCTGGAATTTTATCCTGATCTTTTCTGAAAAATGTGGTATCAGAGGCTGCAGAAATAGCTATAGGCAGATAAAAGCCCCCCAGCCACATCAAAGGGTGGGGAAACTTGATGGGGCCAACAGTGAAAGGGGAACAGCCCCAGTAGCAAGGGAGGGAAACACTATCCAAGAGATAATAGGTAGCTCCTCCCGTGGGAGTGTCTGGTACCCACTGGCCAGCTGTTGCAGGAGGGTGCTGATTGGTCAGCATTCCCCAGCACCCAGGATTTAGCCCAGCACAGCAGCCATATGGATCCTCTTTTGGCTCCATTCCACCAGCACCACCCTACCCAGTCAAACTAGCAATGCGAACCCAGACTGACAGATACTGCAGGTCTAGCCAATCGCCTGTTCAGGTGCTCAGGAAGGATTTTTTTCTCCCATGGGCCCATTGGCAGAGGACCAGGGAGTTTTTTGCTTGCCTTGCACCACTTTCAAGTCACAGTGGGTTAAGTAGGAATGCACTTAGTACCTAACTGAGATATCGGGGTGTGCTGTTGTTTATTCATTGCCGCTTGCAGCCAGTTCCCAGTGTGGTTAAGAGAGTAAAATGAACTGTTCTCAGAAGTAAAAGACCTGAGATTTTAGTGATGGGCCTTCAGCTTGTGTAATAGGGGGAGACTTTGTGGCCTTAACGGGTTGAGATCCCCACCCTGCTATACCCTCTGTCCCCCTCATGGTGGGGAGGGTGCTAGGACTCAGAGAAAGAGGAGTCCTTGAGGGTAGAGCGAGGAGAGTCTACCCTGTGTTACGGATTATATAGTAAGGAGCCCTGTAACCCCTGCACTGAAACCAATTAAATGCCTGGAGAGTATGGATGATGGGTGGGTCATGCCCCTCCACTAGTTTAATAAAAGTTGCAACCTGCGCTTAATTCCATGCATGTGTCTGTCCTCATTTTGCCACTGTGTCCAGATAAATTTGAGTGGCTTTCACTTAGAAGAAAAGCATTTGTTATCTAGTTCTCCATGTGCTTCTTGGATCTAGTTTAATAAACAAACCAAAAAAAACCTGAACATTAGTGTTTCCTGAAAGGCTTCTTCCCACTGTCAAAAAAGATTCAATAACTTCAACAATTGTTTGCATTGCTTTCTCCCTACACAATAATGATTTTGATCATTATGATTTAATGATAATGGATCTGACAACAATTTCCAACAATGAATAGCATCTTTACAAAAATTAAAGCAATATGAATGAGTGTGGGGTGGGGAGGAGGAAAAAAATATCCAGTGAGACAGTCTGAGAACTCAGGCTGAATGGAAAAGTAATTAACTCTAAAGAGCTAAAACTGTAATTACAGAAAATTTCATTAAAGGGAGGCAGGTGATTCCATTTTCCTAAATATGACAAGGTGCTGTATAAAAATAAAATAGAAGCCGGTTTCGGTGAGTGGAGCAGGAAAGCCATGTCTTTAACCAGATCAAATTCTTGAAATTGGCTGTCAAGACGGGATTGTTGTGATTTATACCCGTCTATCAAGTGCATGAAAGAGAGAGACAGAGAGAAAAAGAGGCAAGCTGCTGTCGCTTCCATTCGCAAAGCACCTTTAATTTCCACAGCACCATCTGTTACCAAATCTAATTCACATTCCCCCCTAATCTGGTTTAGTTCTGTAATAGTAATTCTTCCACTACCCTTATGAACATGGCTCTCAATGAAAAGCTTTGGTTCTGGGTTGGTAAGAAATTGAATATTATACAGTTAAGGTTCTGGTGACTTAACTGAAGCATGCTCTCCATTAAAATGCACTTCGGGTAAAGGGATTTGTTTCCAGCCAATGCAGAGATATGGAATAGCTCACATTTGAGGGTTCGGGGGGGGGGAGGGAGGGCAGCAGAGTGGGGAGAAAGAAAAAAAAACACCCTGATGATAGGAAAGCAGGCTGGGGACATGAAAGCAAAGGTTGTCATGAAATACAATTGTTGTCAAGTTTAGTCACTTTCCGTACTGGCTATAAAATCACTTTGTCATGGGCTCATACAGAAAGCCTGAAATTGTTGGGTTTTTTTAAGGAAACTGAGTTGAGTGAGGTATAATATTTTAGAAGGGGAAAATACTTCTTTCAAATTATAAGATGCAAATACACCCAAGATACCAAACAAAAGCTGAAAGGTGTTTAAAACGGTTACTGGGGCAAATTCTCCCAAAGGCATACATTTCTGATACTCTCTAGTTGTGCCATGTCATATTATGGCAGCATAAATCCAACTCTTTTATGGGAATTTTGCCTCCATCAGAACTGCAGGAGTGGCCCTTTACTGCAGTTATGAAGGTTCTGAAAGTGAGTCACCTCTAGCCCTCATGGCTCACAGAGTCTCTTATATGAATTAATGGCTTACGGGGCTTGGATCTCCCCCTGCGCTCCCATGGATATCAATGGGGATAAAATCCTTGTCCTATTGAGATCAACAGGAATTTTGCCATTGACTTCAATGGGGCCTGGATTCCACCCAGGGATTTTCCTCATTTATTTCAATGGGAGCAGAATCAGGCTCTGTGTCTTGAACTCATAGGAATAGGGAACTTGTCACTTTTAAACATAGGGTTTAAAAAAGGGGGGCTTATTTTCATGCCACTCATAGTAAGGAGTTATAGAATAAATAAAATATCTTTCCCCTCAATGTTGAAACGTGTATATTTCAGTTGATGAAAAGTAATCTTATTTCTTTGTCTGCAGACTTCCCAAAAATAATGCCTGTGGCACAAACAGCTTTAGCCAACACACAGAGTAATGTGTGAGCAATGTGTAGCTGTGAATAGCCCAGGGTTTTTTTGTATTTTTTAAAAAAGGATTTGCAATAAAAAGAGAAGAGGGAGACAATACAAAAAATACACATAAATAGAATGGGAATATCCTGCAACATGTAGATTGAAGATGAATTATGCACTATATGAAACCTGAATGTATAAAAGGATTCCTAACAGAAGGAAAGACCACAAATGTACAGCCACACTGGAACATCTGTGAAAGGAGATGTACATTATAAAACAAGTAAATGAAATCTGAAGTGGTCTCCTTCGATTTTACTGCTTGACTCTTAAGTGATTAAAAGTAAAATATATGGAGCATTAAAATAAAAGTTATTTTTCCTTAATAGAAAAAGTGAGCAAAATCAGCATGGAGTTTGTTTCAAGCAGGGCAAAACTTTTGCCACCAGTCATGGACCAAAAGCTCGGATGTACTGCGGTTGATTCCTAGCTGTTGTAAATTGTCCTAGCTCCATTGACTTAAATGGAGCTAGGACATGTTACACCTGCTGAGGAATTACCAAACCCAGCAAGTGAATGCAGTGGGACTAAGGCCTTGATATTGAAAGGCTCAATGTGCCGGCAGACTACTGTAACTGTGCCGGGCCCCACCCAATTCAAAGGGACTCAGTGTGGGTGCAATAGTCCACCCACATCTGGTGTGCATAAATGGTTGCAGAATCAGAGCCTGAGTCGTTAACGTATAACAAAACTCCTACACTGTAAGGTCCTAACATTTGCAAATCACTAATGAAACCTGTAAGAAAATTGGATGTCTTTCTTTAATCTCACTGCTTGTTTACCTATTTTGACCCCTGTACATTCTGAAAATTAAGTGGGCAAAAAAAATACTTGAATATGATCTATATCATCACACGTTAAGATACACTGTATAATGTATATCAGATAGAAATTATGGAAGAAAAATCTATCTATCCTAGCTTTGATTTTAATAAGTGTGATTATAGATCCTAAAAAAAAAAAAAAAATACCCACCACCCAACCTTTGGCTTTTCACAGTTACACATTGTTCACATACTACTATGTGTAATTCAAAGCTATTTATGCCATTGGGTTTATATGCCGAAGTTTTGCCTCTGGATATTAGCAGCAAAGGTCAGGAAGGAACTGGCATAAATGGATTTCACTTCTACACAGTCTGCGTGAATATAGCAAGCGAGTTTACAGGATAAGCTTCTTTATGAATTCCTGATATGGCTTTTACTGTTTTTTAAAAAGGAAGGACATTTGGTACCTTTAGAAAATATTTATCCAAGGAAGTGAACAAAAGCATCTTGCCATTCTATTTATTGCCTTTGGGACAGGATTACTGTTGAAGCTAAATACTTGCAATTTTAACATGACCACGTAGGTATGTTGTTAATTAATATGTGCCTGAATCTGCTTAATTATCACTCAGGCAAGATTTTGACTGAGTTCAACTGGAGAACTGCCTGAGAAAAGGCTGCAAGATTTGGCCGGCACCATTTATCTTATACCGTAAACCATATATTTCAGTTGAATTTTTGTAACATACTTGCCTTAATTATTTCAGTCGTATAAGGTCTAGATCACAAGAGCATGTCTTTTATACCCAAAACTTCCACTGAAGCCCACTGGGATTCAATTAGAGTTTTGACATGGTAGACATACACAACCGGTCTCTTTAAGAAAAAAAGTGCATCCACGATTAAACCAGATTAAAGCGCACCTCCCTGATCCTGCACTGTGCTGAGCCTCATTGACTTCAGCGCAAGTTAAGGATGTGCAGCACCTTTCAGGAAATATTCAGCACTGAAAAGGAACATCTCCTGAAGTCAATGAGAGTGCATCATGGAGCTGGCTTGCAGGATCAGGCCGTATGTTTTAGATCATGGTACACCTGGTGACCACCAATACACATTTCACTCAGGGTTGGGATAGAATATATATCATTAAGTCAAATATGCCCCATCGAAGGATGCCATCCCTACAGGATTGTCCCAGAGTCTCCAGGAATTAAAGATTAATCTTTAATTAAAGATTATGTCATGTGATGAAAATCAAGATCAAGCGAGCTTTTGCCCTTCTGCTCCACGGGAGGTTTCTGTCCTCCCTGAGCTCGCCTTAGGACACCTGCGTTACGGTTTGACAGGTGTACCACCCCAGTCAAACTCCCCACCTGACACTGTCCCCAGACGAGCCCTAACTCCCCCCCGGACGGGGGGGGGGAGCCGGCTATCCGAGGCCAACCGAGGCCAACTTGACAAAGCCCTGGCTGGGATGATCTAGTTGGGGTTGGTCCTGCTTTGAGCAGGGGGTTGGACTAGATGACCTCCTGAGGTCCCTTCCAACCCTGAGATTCTATGATTCTATGAAATCTCCAGTAATTTGTTCAACCAAAGCTGGCAACCCTACCCACCATTCCTGAACTGGTCTCTTGTAAAGTAGGGGTGGTTTGACAGCAACTGTCAAGTAAAACAGACTGTATTCTAGACTATTGCTTCTTTACAGGATGGTCTCCCTGGCATTCCACAAAAAGATGAAGAAGCTGGGATAATAAAACCAGTTAACTCAGAACATTGTCTGTCCATTCATGGATCCTCGCTTACCTGGGGGCGGTGTGTTGAGGTCAGCATGAGCACATAAATAAGGTCACCCTCTTATTTCCCTGTATCAAACATGCTGTCAAATATAAACTGGGATATCTATTGAAATATCTGTCATAGGAAAACAAATAGCGATAGTCAAATGATGATGTGTGATTGGCTGACTGTACATTATACACTGATTGTTATCCTACAGGTTTTATTAAATATGAGAGCACATAATTTATGTTATGGGTGATAAGGCCAAGAATGCTGTAAAAGTGAAAAAATATGGCAACAGTATGCAGTACATCACCAGTGGGATAATTATTTATATCAAAAGTTGGCATTCTTAGACTTCCAACACATAGTGGATGAAATTCATATATTCAAAGGAGACATAATAATAACCTGTCGGCTGGTGGTGATGGATATGTTTTTAATCCAAATGACCACAATCTTCAGTCTACCTGTCATAAAGGGACAGGAAAAATTGGAATTTTGCTTTCATAATTCTTTAAGTTGAAAGAGAAAAACCCAGAAGCATGATAAGTGGCTCATTCCAGTGGACAGATGGACAGGCGGTAGTAAAAGAAGTATGAATAAAAGGCATTGTTCCTTCACTAATGCTATTTTCACTAGTTACACTCTGAAACTCAGTGACAGGTATTGTATTATTTGCCTTTCACTTTTTACAGAGCACCTCTACATGATCAAACTTCCCCACTGCCTTACTTTAAGCAACTGCTGTAAAAGAATAATAAGAGCGTTATACTATTTGGATGCCGACTGAAAGTGATCCTACAGAAACAGGCAGGGAAGAACTGCTTCAGGTGCCTTTTACTGACTAGAAGCACATGCCTGCTATGGTCTCCTTTGAGGTTCCTATTTCTAACTTCTGTGTTACTAGAAAGGGGTGTCTGACCTGGATAATTTATATACATTAACCGAATCAATCAGCCAAGGCAGAAATTTGATAAATGTATCAGTTGCCTCTGATCCCGGGAGACAGTAAGGGCATCTATATAGCTATAAGAGCCTCTTCCCCCCACCCTCTCTCTTTCCCCCCTTCAGTGCAGACCCTTTCCGGCTTGCTTTCTTCAGGAAAGAAAATGGTGAAGAAATTTAACAAAGTTAAAATTAACTGGTGAAAATGCAGGCAGACTGCTCAGTTATTTCATTTTAAAAGATCTTCATTTTCCCATCTGTGTTATGGCAATTTTATTACACATTCGGCAAATTTACAGTAACAAGATGTTCCCCTGACAAATTAATCACTTTCCAAGCATTTTATCATATAAATAAAATATCACCTCAAGAGGGAAAATCAGCTCAATCAGTTGATTTAACCCATCTTTCAGGGAACTCGCCTGAAACAGATTGAGCACATTTTTTCTGAACAGGGACTGCGCTCTCATCCTCCTGGAATCCAAGCTCATATGGTGAGGTTTTTCAGAAGAAAATCTTTAAGGCTTGCTGAAAGCATGTAGGATTCTCAGTGCATTGCAAGAGCTGTGCTCCTGCTGGTGACAAGCTACTCCACTGGCAGGAAAAGACAGGTGGGAGAGCGCTTCATTTAGAGCCTGATATCTCACTATACCTATGTTTCCCCTTGGTACACTGTGATCTCTTCATTTCTGCAACAGTTCTCTGGTGGCTTGCAACAGTAATAATAGAATAATCAAATAATACATTTTATTTTTATGATGTATCTGCTGTAGTGTTCTAGGCACCTCACAATAAAACGACACAGCTAAACCTCCAGTGGCACTCATAGCTAGTCAAAACCACTTCATTTCCTTAACTTTTCCCCATACTCTTCGCTAATTTTGGAAAACGAATTCAGCAATTATGAGAAGTAAGAGATTGGCAGCATTAGAGATGCAATATGTGGATGGCAGAGAAGTGGGTTCGATTCTAGCCTTCCCAAACTAATCCTTAATATGACTCATTTCTGCTGTGGAAAGAATTTGTAATTTGAGGCAATACGATAATTTAGCCTCTCTGAGAAATAAACTTCAGGCTCTTGCTCTTTTTTTCCCTGCTTCAAACAAATGCTGCTTCTTTCCCTGCTCCCCTTCATACAAATGCTACTAAAAACTACAAACAAAGCTAGAAGACCACAATTTACATCCCTGGTGAACCTATCCTTACTTTTGCCAAACGGGGTTGGTGTGTGCACTATTTCTAATAATATAACAATTGCTACTATCAGAATCCTTGTAATCTTATCTTAATATATGAATGATGACACAGCGCTACATTGTACCCTGCACACTTTAAAGAAATATGAAAGTAGAACACACTTTTGCCAGAAAATACACAAAGAAATACATAACTCTTGCGCTACGACAAAGCTGTTCAGCGAAACAATCATAATCTTCTTCTCAACAAAATATCTTTAGGCGTCAGGCAAAAGAGAATCCAATTCAGAATTCTGGACTACCTCCTTCCCCTCACTTCCCTCCCCCAAGAAATACTAACCTTACCCTCCCCAAATATTAATAAATAAATAAAAATGCAGTTTACACCACCCCCCCATGCTACAGATGGGATAATTGAGTGTTTTATGTGATGCTATTAAGGCGCAACATGGATGCTCTATTTGCTACTTAGCTGATATAATTAATAATGGCATAAATAGTCATATTAATGCTATCAGGCATCAGTATTAAAAGCTGCAAGCGCTATATAAATCTAACTAGCTAGACGGCACTGTCAGCTATATATTGTGGTTAGATGAACCACTAAATGTAAATTTACATTATAACTAAAATGTTTCATGGGTTGTAAATAGCCTTTACCTGCTAAAACTTTCTTTTATTTTTTATTTTGTTTTACAGAGGCAAGGATTTTTAAGCCATAAAGAACAAAGAATTGTGAGCAGTTTCTGAGTACAGTTATACCGCCACAGAGTTACTCTGGTCTTAGGCCAGAGTAACTTAGCTCAGTTTAAAAGCCTCCATTTGAAAGCAAAAACAAAAGTGAGATGACTTAGGAAATGAATCTGATCCTTCACTTCTTACTCAGGCAAAACCCCTGAATAAGGGGTGCTGGATCAGGCCGTTAGGTTGCCAGCAAGTTTTTTTCACATGCCGAATGATGCTTTCATCCAAATACCAAAAAAATAGTTTTCCACTAAGACAATAAAGCTTCAAACACTGACATTTTAAGAACTAAGTCCTGGATCCTGCAAAAAACAAACTCAAGAAGTAATTATGGGGCTACTCACACAAAGTTACTCATGTATACAGGTGTTTGCAATGTTTTATTTAAGGAGCACCCTATACCTTCAAATATCACATACAAGAAAGCAGCAGCCTAAATAAATACCAAGGACTATTTCCATCTACCCTTGTTATGTGATAAAAAAAGAAGAAGAAAAACTAAGGAGGAAAAAAGAAAAATGCAAAGGTAGTCCCACAGCATTTCACGTTTCCTATGACGTGCCAAGCACTTTCAACTCCCAATGAAATAGCTGGAAAAATGGGAAGTGTGCAATTGTATGCAGAAAGCCCTACATCACTTTCTGGCTCTCTGAATAAAGGCTTGTAGGCTCAGCCAATCAATATTTTATGAAGACTTAAGTCACTATGAGTTGAAGTTGAAACACAAAATATGCAATGTAAAGGCATTAACAGTATCTGGGGCCCAATCCTGCAGGATTTACTGGGGCCCCAACCCTGCAGGATGAAAAACAACTCCTGGAAATGGCTGAGCATCAGGAGAAGTTTATGTGCACCTAATGGGATTGGGGCTCCTAGTCCTTAATCCAAACTCCCACTGACACCAAAGGGGAAATTCGGATTGGTTCAGGATTTGGGCCTATATAAAAGAGGCAAGGTATCTTAGTGACACTCCCCTTGTACAGTCTGCTGGTAAACTTCTAGAATCATCAGAATATTGCACAGACAGATGTCCTCCTCTGGGTTTTTGAGACAAGTGGAAACCCTAAAAATTATCCACGTCAGTTGCTAAATTGAAAATGAAGCACCTCTTTTGAAAATACGGCCTTGCAGTAGCCACCACCCATTACATATATACTGCCCAGTACATTCACTAACACGATGATTTCTTCTGCTTACTGTCAAATACATATTTTACATCTATTCAGCATTAAGCAATAGAGCCAATTTACAGGGACCACAACCATTAAAAAGCAAGATAAACACTATATGGAATGTTAACTAAACAACTGTCTAACCTGCACCCATAGGCTATACAAATCTACATTTAGCAACAATCTTGTTGATCGTGTTGCAAACAAAAGATATATATTCAGAATGCTCAACTTAGATTCTTTAACATGCTCTCAAGGATCTCAACTTTTGCATGTTCAAACTGTTTTTCATTTTCCTACTGTGGAAGATGCAGCCCCTTTTAATTTGAAAGAAGACAAAGTGGATTATTGGTTAGCTCCACGTGCCAGTAGGGTGATCCATTACCATGGATATTCTACTGCAAGTACATGATGTTGCCTTAATAGTAGCTGGAGCCTTATTGGCTTAAAAAAACGTAAAAAGGGTTTTGCATGTGAATTGAACTTAATAGGTTTGACATGGACTAACCTTAAAGAATCCAATCCACTCAAATCCCTTTGATGGCTGCAGCTGAATTTTGTGCAAATCTTACAGAAGTAGTCAGACTGTTGGGATTTCAAGATGCTATGTCCCTTTCTTGCACAGATCTAAAACCAGGCAAAACAATGACACTGAACCCTGCCACCTTTTCAAGGATTCTTCTTATTAGGTTCCTGCCTTTATTGCCTGGCTCAGGAAAAGCTCAGATATTTAAAAATAGAATGGAAGAGAGACTTGTGAAACTGAAAAATACTTCCCTTTCAGCCAAATATGAACCCTGTAAAATATCATTTTCTATTTTATAAAATGTAGTACTGGAATAAACTAAAGAGTTTCACATATCAAAGAAAGAACATGGAAGCACTATTTTTAAAAAAGCTTCAGAAATATAGCTAATGTGCTAGGTATTCAGATTGCATTCTTGCATTTAAATTTAAACCTGATTGCTATTTATCTTTTCTAGAAATAATTTATTTTTAGATGCGAATAATAATGATGACCTTATCTACTGCAATTCAACCCTTCTGTTGCTTGATTTTTAAAATGAACCTAAGCAGGCCTTAAATCCACCTGTTTGTTTTGGAAGGCTACTGTATAAATGCATAATTATTTGCTCATCGCCATTTTAAATACCTATGAGATACAGGTGTTTTGTATGCATATGTACATACGTGTGTGTATATACATATGCACATACATAAATACATATTTTGCGTTTGTGTGTGCATGTGTGTGTACAACACATTTCTGGTTTTAAAATTATTCAATTGCTCATGTGTTTTATTCAATAACAATTAAATCCAAATAGGAAAAAGGGAAAAAAAAACTTTTCTAACTGCATTTCTTCCTAGACTAAAATGTAGATGACTATAAATGTAACTAACTACAACCAGATCAAAACCACACACAGTGTATAACACATCAAATATGTAAAGCAGTTATAAAATCTTGGTTAACAAAGGGCACAAAAAGCTCTTAAAAGGAAATATTTTTTTCTGCTAAATTAATACCTAAAAGCATTACATTTCATCAGTTTCACTTAGGTTAAAAGTCCCAAAAGAGTTTCCTCCTGAAACCGGCTATATTTTATGCGCAAACCAGACTGAGAGCTATCTAAATCTAGATAAAATTCATTGGCTTGTAATCTTCACAATGATCTATACATCTAAATCTATATGCAAATCAAATGCTCTCATGCATTAACACATTCCAAAGCATCTAGGAGTAAGAGAGCTCTCTCTCTTTTTTCCATTCCCCCCTTTTCTCTCCTCTCCCCCTCTCTTTATTTACACTAGCTACCTAAGTAATTCACACTGCCTTCTTTTCAGCCTAAATGTTCTTCTGTTGAAGCCTGCAATGAGCTATTGGGTAACCAGATGGACACATGAATGCAGCAGGTGGGACAGATGGCAGACTGCCCTGTCTGACGCTGGCTGTCTCAGCTTGGAATGCTTTTTCCTTCCAGGTACATTATCATCAGTGTAGCAGAAATCAGTAGGTAGAGGGGGAAAAAACCTGTATATACACTTATATATGAGTTCGTTAAATAAAGATTTACTCAAGCCTCCTACAGGAGAAAAGTTTCACTATTTCCATTTTTCCAGGAAATCACTGCGAAGTAAATGTAAAATGAAAGGAATACCTGAGGTCTTATAAACAACTCGGAAAAGCAAAAGTGTATTCATTAAAACAGCTGATGCTTTTGAAGTTAAAGCATTCAACCAAACAGCCCATTGCATAGCTTTCTACTTTTAAATACCCTTCCCCTTTTGCACCCAAGTGTTTTTTTTATTCTTTGGTTTAGAACAAAGATCTTCAGAGTAAATGGTCATGGTTTCCACACAAAACCTTATCACTCATTACATGTGCACCTAAAATTCCCACTCTGCCTTCAATGTATATGCAGGATCAGACTCTAACAGTTTTGAAAAATCTCTGGAAATATTTCTGGCAGATTCTGATTGAACCTGAGACAGACATAATCACAACATTAATCTCTCTATAAACCTCACTGGTGCCCCCCAAAATTTTACCAGTTAACAAATATTTATCTGACTATAAACTTTTCAAACCTGTAGATAACTGATTTAGTATGTTAAGCAAAAATTCATGTTTCCAGGAAAATTAAAAAAAAACAAATATTTTTGCCAGTGATATCAAAATGGTGTACGTGGTTACTTAGCCGGGACCCTTGACGCAACTGTTTTTGTTTTGTTTTCATTATCCATACCTGCCCCGTAATGCATCCTTCCCCAGACCTTCCACTCTGCCCATGATACCAGCCTTGACCACTTCTCTGCTCCTCCCACGGACCTTTGCATACTTTCTCACACTACACTCCCTGTGCATCAAATGCACCTTCCTTGAACTGATCTAAGGAATCCATGCTGTCCTCCTTCAAATCCCTTCTCATGGTGCACTTCTGCTGAACCACCTACAAGAAATTATCCCACATTTCATAGTTAGGCTGAGGGGCAACTGAAGTCAATATTTATTTACACAATGAAAAAGCGTACCTACACACAGATGCATACACACAGTCACAGAAACATATATATTCCCTATATAAGAATTTTACATATTTCCCTTTGCTCCAGCTTTTGTATATTATTCATCGTTTTAGACAGTAAAGCTCTCTGAGTAGGAAAAGTGTACTACCTCTATATTCATGGAGCAATTAGCATCATAAGTCCTAATCCTGATGGGGGCCTCTGGGCACCACCACAATAGAAATATTAAACAATAACAACATGGAAAATCTCGTATGTGGTTGGGCGTAGCTATTGTTTAAAAATATCAAAATAGCGTTTATGAGAAGATGTACATACATGATGTGAAATCTAATCAAAACAAGGTGCATCCTGTTTCTAATGTTGTTATCACAAAAGCGGGTAGTGGTGGTATTCTAAGTGTTCAATTCTGCTCCAACTGAAAAAGGTGGCATAACTCACCATAGACTTCAGTGGAAACAGCTTCCGACCCTAAATTAAACTTATTTGGATAAGTTAGGAATTGGCCCAAAACCAAAATATGAACCAAACCTAAATCTTAATCTATTTTGAGTTTTGAAAAGATTATTTTAAAGAAACATTTAATGTACCTTCTAGCGTCAGCTGGCAAGGGAAGAAAATATTGAAACGCCATCAAAAAGGCTATTCTTGGTATATTTCTAACCTGGCAGAAATGAGGAATTACTGAAAATCTCACAAGACAGCCTGTTGCCATGGGATTTCCTGACTGATTTTGAGGCCAGAGAGGTTAAGCAGTTTGGATAAGCTTCAGATAAGTATCCAAACTTTTATACGCTTATGTGTACAGACACAAGCCTCTGAACCTTTTAAGGTTTGACCATCATTATGCTAAGGAAAAAAGGTGGAAGAATTCAGGGATCATATGGGCATGCTGCCAGTTATCAAACAAAGCTGGGTGCCAGTGACTGTTAGAAATGATAAAAATGATGAACTGAGGACTATTCAGAAAAGCATTTGAAGGTTTAGTAACTGATCTGTAACATAACAGAAAGATGGTAAAAATAGTGCACTTCAGAATCAATTAGAAAGTGGCATCACACAGGCCCTGACTTGCTATTATTATGTAACCAAGTTTCAATAGCATTTATGTCCACTACTTTGAACACTCAGGAACATCCTGTTTAGAGACAATCACACTGTGCTACTGCCAGTTGATGTCAAATGAATTGACCATTTTTAATACCATAATTCTGGAACTAACCTGTAGGGGTGTTTTTTTACAAAAAACAAACACCTGTATTATAGTAGTGTGTTTGCCTTGCTAGAGATTGTTAGATCTGCTAGAAGTTGTGCTAGCCACCATTGGAAAAAAACCCAAAACCTTCCTATTTTCATGAAGTCATATCTAGGCTAGAAATGTCCCCTCTGGGATGAAAACTGTCATACAAGGTCGCCACCAAAAGATAATTTTTTCATTTAAGTGCAGAAAAAAAGAAAAGGGGAAAAAATAGTTCAGGTTGCAGGACTGCAACACTGCGGACACATATATTATTCACAAATAATACATTTTTAAAAGATGGAGTTAAGAAACCTGCTGGTACATAATCTAATTTCATTGTTTTGGGCACTTTAGGTGAAGAGTTTTTAAACTGACAAGGCAGTAAACTCTTGGCCCTCTTCTGCTCTCACATATACCTGTGCAGCTCCCATTGACTTCAAAATTAATCTCAGTGCATTAGAGCCCAATTTTGAACAATTACTTATGGCTGGGCATATTGCTTACTGTCCTGAGGAGTCCCACTGACTTCAAAATAGTAAGCATTAGGCCCTAGTAGTGTTTGCTGGACTGGGCCCTCAGCAGTATCCCCTTAAAGTAACAGGCCTCTTCTTCAGTGAAACATATGCTTATCGGGAACTTGCCTTCGATAGAAGCTCTGCATGTGTTTCTGAGGGGAGAATTTGACTCTCTGAAAAGTAGCTACTGTGTGTGCAAATTATAGTGAAAATTCTTACATATCTAAATGCACATATACACAGTAAAATACAGCATCTTTAAAAAGTGATTATTGGAGACAGATTTTTTTTTTAAAGCATACATACATATTTAATTCTGTCCCATCATGAAAATAGCTCATATTTTTTAAGACTTCCCAGTCCTATTCCCATGAAAGTGGTGTAGGAAAGAGGGCCTAAACTTCTAAATTCATTGTACTCAACCTAGAGACTACAGGCCAAGTTATCAAAAGTGCTCAGGGTCAGATTTTTATAATACCTCTGCAGCAAGCAGTGTGTATTGTTTCTCCACGGAGGGGTGAGTTGTTGGGAGCTGAATGCTTTTGAAAAATCCAGCCACTTCATTCAAGTGTCTAAGTGAGAAGGGAGGATTTTTTAAAAAAATCTAGCTACGTATTCTGGTGTCTAAATGGGAGCTGTTAGGTGCTGAGCTATGGCCAGCGTGATGGACATATAAGAAACTCAGAGAAAGAGAGTGAGAAATGACACACAATATTTATAAAAACACAACTTCAACTTAAATATGGGTTTTCCTAAAAGACCAAAATTGCTTGGGTCAGATAAAATACTAATTAACAGAGAGATGAGAGTGGCTCAGAAACAGTCATAAATAACAAGGGACAAATTATCCCCGCTTCCCCTACCCCCCGAGATGCAACCCTTCTCTTTAATGGAGCTGCATGGGTATAAGTGAGGGAAGAATTTGGTGCTGCATATAGTGAATCTAATCAATATATTTTGCAGCAGATCTGTGTTTGTGTCGCAACAGTTTTTAAAACAATATATGTACGCAAGAAATGAACACACAGAAATTAAGCCTCAAATCACATATATATACTCTTAAAATTATGGCACAGACTGGCTTCCCCAGCATCAATAGCCAGAAAATTAAAAACTAAAGATGATATTCTCATCCTTCACATCAAGTATTTCTTATTTCCCCATTCCCCACCAACAGAAATTAAAGCTATAACTTTGAATTCCAACACAGGACTTAACCCATTTATGCAATTCAAAAAAATAAAATAAAAATAAAAGCTTCTTTAAATAAAATCAGAATTACACAATCATTCTTGTACTTACTTCTCTGCAGCTGATCCAGAGCCATTTACATAGCCTTTTGAACACTGTTTAGTAAACAGAGCGTGTACGGTGCTAGAGTGCTTCTATCTTGCTTTCCTTGTAAAAGCAAGGCAGGGGTTCTGTTTTTAGTGCACACTTTGGTTCAGTGTTAATCCTGTTTTATGTTGTTCACACCTGCTGCTGACTAGCAGCCTGCTGATGGATTGTGGTTTGTGCTGCTCTCAGTGAATCCTCACTAACCCAGCTCTACAACAAAAAGCTGCTCTGCTAAACTGGAAACAAAGACCTGATTGCTCCTGAACACTTGAAAAAGGAAGAGCTGTAAAATATGCCTCATCTTCAATTACTTTTCCACTGTCAACTGTTTCGAAATAAACATGGGGTTTTTAAGTGTACATGTTTATCTTTAGTCCTACAACAAAAAGCTAAAACATATCCGCATGCCTAGCCTCTCTAGAAGTTATTCTGCTGATAAAAATGTTAGTTGTAAATGCTGAGAACACAACATTTTTAAACATTCTCCGTGCAACTCACCTATTCCTTTCTGTACAAAAATAAATAGATTTGTCTGAGCAGAAATGTCTACTATTATTAAAACATCCTCTGCAAAGCTTTATATAAATGGAATTTTGCTGCTTCTGAGGAACTTTCTTCAGTGCGTTTACAGAAAATGCAAAGGGCCTGATTCTGAGCTCACTTATACTGGTGTAAATAAAGAACAACTCAATACAAATCAAATCTTTTATCACAGTGTAAAACCATCTTAAGTAAGATCAGAATCAGGCTAAAAGAGTTTACAATGCAAGTGGCCAGCGCACTTAGTTTTACATGGAGAAATTCGACAGGATTCTCTCTCTCTTCTGAATCCTGGAAGTTTCTGAGCCTCTCCAGTGATGTACTGAAGGCGCTCAACTCCCATGCAGAGGGCACTCGGGATGCCGACTTGGAAATAAAGACATAAGACCAACATCTTCATACTTAGATGCGTAAAATTGGGCACATAAATCCATGTTCGAGTATCTATTAAAATTGGCTTGATTTTCAGAGGTGCTGAGACACCTTGGATTTCAACAAAATCCATGGCAGTTGCAAGTACTCAGCATCTTTCAAAATCAGGCCAGTTGTATTGCGGTACCGGCATTTATATTTAAGTGAATTAATGGCAAAAATCTCTATGACTTTAACGGTGGAGAACTGGACCAATACCTTCCTTTTTATTTTTATTATTACAGATAGAGCATATTCTGGAGACAACAGAAGGATTCACCATTAATGAAAGGGGTCTGAAACTATGTAGTACTACTACTAGTGAGAGGGGTCAAGCTTCAGCCCCCCCTCCTCCCACCATAATAGATATCCAGTGCTTCTTAGCTATTTCTTCTCCCAACTAGTCCTTCTCAAGTTTATTGCACTTAGCGTCACTGGGAACCAGGCCTTCGATGTTTGATTTTTCCTGTTATGCCACCTTGTGTGTAACCTTTCTTCTATGGAGAAGAGAAGGCCAAGATGCTTCTTGTCCAAGAGCTAAATTCCTACATCTCCTAAAACACCCATATAAATCTCTTTCATAAAGAAAGTAATGTAGGTTTGACGCCAATCCAGGCAGTTCTCTAGCCACTAACATTTATTTTACACCTCATGAAGGAAAATTCACTTGAAGATTATGACATTCTTTAGCAGCTTTTACGTGGTATAAGGAGTCTTCCTGATATTCTAGCTATATTATATGTCAGGATAATATGCATTAGACCGTTGTGTATTATATTCTGTAACTCTTTCCCCCGGTTTGTAATGGAAGGTTAGGAATTCATTAGCAAAAAAGAAAAAAAAACCCCGCTAAACAAGCTAATACTTTAACTGCTCTTGTAATTCAGATGCCAAAACTAAGGACGGGGGATCATTCTTACTTAGCCTTGACATTTCAGCCTCAGAGTTGTTCTGCCTCCTTCTTAGACTATCGAGGGCTGAGGAGCCTGGCATAATGCCACCACTGCTTTTAAGAAGATACAGAAAATGTGGCCACACTCACTCGCCTCCCTTTGGCAACTCTTTACTGGCACAAATGTCACATCCTGGAGACGAATTCTTGAGCTTCGGCTTGGCTTCTCCACAGATTTCATTTTTCAACAATGCCACCAAGTCATTCGTTTTTTGAGGTTCCCCCTCCCCAGTAACAGGGCCTGATCAAGCCCACTCAGGACAATGGGAATCTTTCCAATGACTTCAATTAACATTGGATCAGGCACAAACTGCTGAAAAATAAAGGGGAAGATTTTTAAACGGACAAATGGGAGGTTAGAGTGTAGCTTCCCTTTTATGCTTTTGAAGATCACTCTCAAAATATCAAACATGATCCAAAGCCCTAGTTATTTTGGTCAAATATTTGTATCTGCATTCTGCAACATTCTTGCTTAGCAATAACCCAGGGATGCAACTACGGTACACTTAAAATCCCCGTCATCTGTAAATTTGGGCCCTTATCGCCTAAGAAATTTAATATCTACTAAAAAGATATAAAAAAGCCTCCAATAATACAGTACTTCAGAACCTGGCATTTAATATGGCAAGATGCTTTTCGTGAGATGGTAAAGTTGCTTTGATTTATAGAGTATTCCACTTCAATAGAACCAGCAATATACCTATTGTATCGTATTAGCGGTTAACCTGTGTATTTTTGATTCGAAGCTACACTACGTGTGAGGGGGGGCGGGAGGGGGAGAAGAGTAACCCTGCCAACTTCACTACCTGCTGCCTTCAAGCATTGCTTCCAAGTATGCCCTCTTCAGGAAAAAGTTAAGACTACTTTATTTTGATTATAGTGCTTTCCCCAGGCAGGATTTTTTATTTCAGTTCGAATCTTTAAACCCATTACATTTTCAGTGATGCATTTTTATATTTACAGTTGACATCTTCATAGAAGAATGAAACCTTTGAGCTACAGCTCTAAAGCATGAAGGTTGCCTGCAGTAAGTACTTAAATTATTTTACACCCAAATGGAGCCAGTTGTTTTTAGCTAAAATTTAATAAACCTTAAACCAATGACCTTTCTTTTACTGAAAGCTTAGACTTGTGAAAACGAACTTCCCAAAGAAACATATTTTGGCAAGCTAATACCAAACAAAGGGCTATTTAAAGCAGAATGCTTTGTCAATTTATCAGCTTGTGAACATTCCGTTCCTAAGTTCCCCACTGCTGCTAAATGTATAGAACAGTGATGCTTTGGTTAATCGAATACTATCGATTTGAGTGTGTCACAGTGATCTCATTGAGAGTAGTCAATAATAATCCAAAATCAATCAATTTACTCATGAACTATCATTTATCAAATCTGAATACACCAAAATTATTTGCAGGCATGAAAAAGAAAAAGGAAGCTAGAAATAACAGTAATAGAATTAAAACAAAAATAGAAAACCCAGTGAGGATAATAATGTAAGAAACTATCTGTTTGATCTTGTATTTAGCTGTGACACTCTAAGTACTTTTCCTAGCCTGAGGAAGAGCTCTGTGTAGCTTGAAACTTGTTTCTCTTACCAACAGAAGTTTGTCCAATAAAAGATATTACTTTGCCTGTCTTGTCTCTCTAATAACGTAAGCAAACATGTTCCCTCCATGCAGTGTCTGTAAGTTGATGATAACGCATTTTTCCTTGCAAATATGCCAGATTTACCCAGAGTGAATTTTGAGATACATTTTCTCTCTTAGATGTGAAAATACACACCAAGGGAGAGCACCGGTGGGTCACAGTCACTGTTCCCTCTAAGCTGTGTGCGTGTGCACGAGAACACAGATCCTAAACCCTGCGCACACGGCGAAACACCGCATGCACAAAATTTGCACAGAAGCACAACAATTTGCACAGAAGAGTTTTTTGCACACACGGCCTGTCAAAAATTTGCACAGAAGAAATTTTTTGTGCACATGGCCTGTCAAAAATTAGAGGGAATATTGGTCACAGTAGTAAATGCTCAGGCATTAATTTATAAAAAATAGTATTATGAACTGAATTTCAAATGTGCGTCACTGGTACCTTCAAAAAGAACAAGACAAATATGTTGGAATACAAAGTAACTGCACCTTTAAGTTTAGCAATTGCATTTAATAGGACGGGAAAGGATAAAAATACCGAATTTCTCTACAGAATGCATGAAATAGCTGTACCCACTTATCAAAAGGGCTGTTATTGTTGCTAAGGGCTCCTTGCTCAACATATTCACCTGTAATTTTGTCACGGTAATAAATCCTTCCATTCATTATAGCCCCTCAAATGGACCCTCCTATTTAATTCAAATGGAAAAAGGCACAAAGTGTCTAAAACATTTACTTTTGCTAATGTAAAAGTGTTGGCATTTTACTTCATTCCCGATAAGCCAGTGCCAGTGGAAGTGATTATTCTTTTCTTATTCAAAGCATATCAGCAGTTTGAAAGCACTCTCAATCTTATCAGGAGTATGAACAGCACAGTTACTGAAAACAGTTTGTACTGCTCCTCTCTCTTTCTGCCAGGCTATCAGATAAACCCGGCTAACTAACTGTATTTACACACAATCAAACATAAGCTGTGTCTTCGATGCACTGTAGCCTGATTCTAGCATGCCATAGGTTTTCTGCATGACATTAATGTAACAAAAATACCAGCAGTGAGTATCCCTGACTGACAACAATTTTAAAGAAAAGTATAAAAGCATACAGCTAAAATACAACATAAAAAGGATGGGGGGGGGGGGAAATAGAAGTTGAAAATGAATGCTTTTGAAGTAATAAACCAGTACAGAGCATCTCCTGCTAAACACCACACGGACATTTAAGTCCAGCAGCTATTTGGGAAACAGCATACAAGTGCTGAGTTAAAAATTTATTTGAAAAATATTTTGGCTTACTAATTATTTACTTGCATGATATTCTTTTTATTTATTTATTCTCTCTTTCTTTCTAGTAGTTACCTATAATTGTAGAAAAAACTGCAATGATTTGTGAAGAGGCACTTAAGCACCTTTACCATCTCAGGCTGCAGACAAGATTGAAACCAAGACTGACACTCGTGATGATCCAACCTTCGTTTTACTGTTGAATTTGTTAAAATACTCATAAAATGCAAACTGAAGATTTTTTTTTAAAAGTATCTCACAGAATATTGATATTTTTACTGGTAAATACACAGTAGATCTTTTATTATAATTTCTGTTTCAGAAAGGGAAATCCTTGTAAGATTTGTTTGATTGTAAGACATAGGAAAGGCGTAGGCCTCACATTTTTACAGGGCAAAAATTCTCCACTCATGTACAGTACATCAGTGTAAATTAGAGTAAGTCCACTGAGTTCAATGGAGAATTTGGCCCAAGTTACTTTTAAAATGATAGGTACCACGTAGCAATTGAAAAATGAAATGTAAAGGTGGATTTATGTAAGGCATATAAGTATACAGACATTTTAAGTTTGTTTGAACAGTTGATTAATTACAAAATCCTCCCCTATGAAAGAATCTGCTGCTTACGCTTTTGTCTATGAAGGCACCCTCTGCCCACATCCACCCACTGACTTTTGCTGAATACCTCTGATAGAACAGAAAAGGGCAGGCACGTGCCACCACCTGAGCCCATCTCGTGCTTCTGTCTGGACTCCAGGAACTGAATGAGCCATCCCCTAGATTTGTAGGAGAACAATGAGATGAATTAAGCCAAGTGTGCAATGCTGTGTAATTCAGCCGATTGTTGCTTCTCCATCTGTGACACCATGGCCCCATGATTGATGGGACAGGTGTCATTCATACTAATGTAAACCACTGACAGTGGCAGCTCAGCTCTTTTAATATGACCCAGCACCAACTGTACACAATCAGCTCCTGATAGAAGAATGATGTGGTGCCCATAAGCCTTTATTCAGTTATCAGGAATTCTGGCTTTACCCCTTTATTGCTCATGGGAACAGTTGGTTAAAGACATGGCATTTCATGCCACTTCAAAACATCTGATCTGTCCCACTAGGTTAACGGCTGCTATGAGAACATTGCCAGCAAATTCTTTCACTGCTGGAAAAATGAATATAATTTAGTAGTGGAAATCTTAGATTCGTTGCCCATTAAACAACTATAGTGAAAAAAATCTTTTGCTATATCATTTTTTTTTGCTAAAAATTGTTTTGATAGGGATTCCAATTTGCTTGCTTTCAGAATTGTAACCAAAATGCCTTGTTTATAAAATGGCATTTACTTTTTACTTAGCATGTACTTTTACTGGCCACACTTTATCGTAGTAAAATTATTGAATTGTTTCACTAATCAACGTCCACCAGCTTTCCAAAATTAATTCCTCCGACAATTATTTTAGCCATGAAACTTGTCAGCCAACTGTACCATGAACTATTTAAGGAAGAAAACAGCAGCTTTAACATACAAGGACAATAACACTTATCCTCTCCAAAAATCCTGAACCCTACTGCCAAGTTGAGGAAGGAATTACCCAACACTGAACTGCTGGGAGGGCAGGGGTAAATGCAAGCAAATAACTGTAAAACATAATGGTTCAGTCCTTTCTGTTGCATTTTCAATATGTGGAGAATTATGACAAAAAAACCCAGCTGACTAAACTGGGTGGCTCTGCTAGGTTAAGAAGTGTATTATTTCACTATTACATTAACTATTGTTTTTCATTCGGTTTTCCAGTTTTACATATGCTTAAAAAGTTTCAGATGTGAGATACAAAAGTAGTTGTTTTCTCCAAGAACATTTATGTAAACGAAACCAAAGAGGGGAAGGGAGAATCTGATGGACAAGGATGGATTTAATAAAACAAACCACCTCCTCCTCCCCTCCCCACCCAACCCTTCATATGGGAAAGAATTTAACTAGTGCTCAAGTGCAAGTCAGCATCTTCATTTCATATGGACTTTTTCATTACAAATTTGTCAGTATGGGTACATCTGCAAGATTTTAATGGGATAAAGTATGATTTTAGGTTGTCCAATTTCTGGCTGGGTTGGTTTTTTTTTGGATGATGTTCGAAATAAGCATCAGCAAATCATCAACATCTTCCCATTCTAACTAGCTACATCTTCCCATTCTAACTAGCTACATCCATCAATCTCTGATCACACCTATTAGAATCTCTTTGTAGCCCACAGTACATCTTGCGACAGCTTGACCAGTTGTTTAAGGAAAGGGTGTGTGATGGAGCAAAGCTAAATCGACACATCTGTGATACTTCTGACACCCCTCAGCATGGCTAATATTAATTTGTTTTCTTTGGCTAGGTAAGTGCTGCCAAAACACATTATATATGGTATGCAGTTCCAATCAAAATGATGAAAAGGAGATGTGCAATTTTGTTTCACTCAAAGCAACATGAAAAGACAGAAGAATAAGAGATACAAGGGATTATTACAAAGCAGTAGTCTAGAGACTAAAAGTATTCTGTTTTAAAGTTTGGCTTCAGAATACAGCCCTTTATCCAGCTGCGTCTATCTCACCTATAAAAAACCTCTGCTGAGATTTTTATTTTTTTTTAGATTTTTACTTGAAAAAATGAATAGTTTCCGTAAAATACATGACCACATGCATAAGTAAATGTGCACAGTTCTACACAAGGATATTATGAGCTGATTGATTAGATTGGGGGAAAGGAATCTCTGTTTAATAAACCCGGGCCATACTAAGTTACTGCAGTATACTGATGAACCACTCCACAATTGCATGTGTAATGTCCTGTGTTACAGGGTGTGTCATGGGAAAGATACGACGTAGATTTTTACTAGATAAATTTTTTTGTTTGCATATTTGTTTGATACAAATCAGATAGTGCGCATGCAAATTATTTTTGAAGGAAATTCTACATAAACGTTGCCAAAATCTAAAATCCTGTCATGTCTCTCAAGATCAGAAATCAAGCAGAAAAATTGTACGTTTGTCACATATTGAGTAAAACAGCACCAACCTCCACCCAATTCTTAAAGTTTCATTAGTAAATGATCTGTTCAGGACACCAGCAGCAGAGTTTTACATACCAAAGATGTAGGAAAAAATTGAAACAAAAGTTCGATTGTAGGTCCATCTGAAAGGAAGTGCTCAAAAAATGGTGATAAAGTTCAGCTTCATAATACAGAAAGATAATTAAAAGAACTTATTTGGAAAGGTAAGACTCCCAATAACACTAACCTACTCGATAGCGCAATGAGGAGGAAAGATAGACTTGGTTGTTACAAAGGAAGCAAATACAGAAAAATGTAATTATATTCCATGCATTACATAAACAAATAAGGCTAAGAGGTTTAAATCTTTCAGAATGTTACAAAAATATGAGTCGTTTTAAGGAGCACATATCATCAAAAGGCAATGGTTTATAATATCTATTGCATCTGAATTATTCTTACAAAGTACTACAGAAATGGAAAAATACTATCCCTCTAAGAAATAAAGCGAGAGCACACATGATCCCGCAAAAGCACAATTCAAACAATCGAAAACAATTTTTTGCATTAGTGTATCATTATACTTTTACCTTTTGGCAAGAGCAATTTAAAACATTTACCAAAGGCTAATTTTTTAATTTTTTTATTACTTTTTGGGGGGCAAGGTGGAGCTGAAGGAGATTAAAATTGAATCTATATTTTATATAGGTTTCTAAAGGCATCAGGCTTTACATTAAAAAGGATATGTACTTTTTCTATAAAACAAATTACATTTTAATAAAAACAATACCATATGTCAGAGGAAGTGTGCTTTTACAATGACATTTTTTATAAAGGCCAAAAATTACAGGAATGCCCCTAATTATTACTACTTATGTAAATTATTAGGAAGTTCAAATTACTTATATAAAAGGGTGGCATGGTCTATGTAAAGAATTTTAATGAAAAAATTAGAAATGTTGGAATCTATGAAGAATCTGACAAAATCAGAAGCAAGAACTTTGTTACTTTGTTATTTATTCAGCTAACTCCCTCTTCTAGGACAAGCAAAACCAAACGATGAAAGCAACAAATTCTTAGAAAGGTAACTGCATGCAGAAAAGTTGAGAGAGATCTTTCCATGTCTACTGTATATACACACTACATACAATATATGACTGTAGCATGCACACATGTGCAACACAATCTGTTGTATGTAGACAGATAATTGAGGTATACGTATAAATAAATGTACATATGCATGTGATTACATCAGTGAGGTCTAAAAGTAAAAGAAGATGTACGAAATGTAAAAGAACATGTAATAAGTGGAATGTCAAGCTGCAGAGACTGTTGGTGTCATTCCTGCATTATCAAACATACACATGAGTATGATTGGAGACAGAGAGGCTAAATATTTCACTGTCAGAGCATGTCGAGAAGTGCAATTCATTTTTCTCTCATGTGCTTTAGGACAATGACAATTTAATACAAGACTAGTGGATGTAAAAGAGATAAAAACTGAACAAACTGGCCCAGCATAATCACAGATTTCCTCTAGAGAGCTTGCTAGCATGAGGCTCATATGCACTTGTAACATATCAACATTTTATTGTTTCTTTCCTCCATGAATCTGCTATGAAGCACGAATTCATAGCAAAGCTTATCTCATGACAGAGCTTACTTTCAACTTCAGTAGGGACACTGACCAAGAGCTATTTCCAAATGTATTATCTCTATCTTAAGCATTGTAACGAATGATATAATATTAGCAAAATGTACTAATAATTGGGGCCATTTGTTTCAAGGGTGCTAACAGATGTGTTAATAAGTTCATTCTTACTGATACTTGCAATGGGGCAAAAACAGCACCCTAAATGTCAAGGGTCACCATCCTTTAGAAATATTCACTAAAATGACTTTACCATATTCAATCACAATGTTGAAAAATGATTAGGATTTACTATCATATTTTCACTGTATAATCTGTGATACGTGCTATACAATATTGTCTTATGTAGCTTTAAGAAAAGTGGGCATACTATAGCTGCTAGATACTCTCAGCAAAGTGTGCTTTGAGTATTGTTAAATATAATCATAGACAAGTTACCTTTTGTATTTGATGAATAGCACCATGTATTTGAAATTAATTGCAAAAGTAGGGCTTGGCTAATGAGGCAGTCCTTATCTTTTCTCAGCAGTGCAAGCACAAGTATTTTTCTGCTGGCTCAATATTTTCTTTTAAATGCCCAAAGTGCTATGAGCCAAGTTGAAATCTGATTAAAACAACACAACCAACACCTGAACTGTTACAACAGTCCAACGCAGCTCCAGGAAGTGAAGGCTAAGACTAGTCCTATTCCCTGTTTTTCGCATGTGTTTTTGAAAATAATAATTAAATAAATAATTCCTATCACTTCTCTCTATTGCTTCCATTCCCATTAGCATCTTTGAAAACACTTTGCCAAGAGTGGAGGTATTCCTTAGTGTAGAATTATAGGTACAGTGCCTTCTATATGGCTAGACTTTAGTGAAATAAATCTATAAAAGGTCTTAAAACATAGGGCTCTTCAGAAAAGGACAGCATGCCATGAAAACGAAGAAAAAAAAAACAGTGGAGAAAATTATCAGCCATTCAAGAGAATTAATGGATATCCACAAGGGCTTTGCTAATAACATGGGTTAATTACCACTGCAACGCACCAGGCTCAGTAAATAAAAGAGCACAACCATAAACACATTAAAATGAGCAACCATCACTAAAAGAGGGGCCAGCCCCAGTAAATGGAAAGCTGTCAAAGAGCCATTTCAGAACAAGCCCTTTACACTTTCCGCAGGATTTGAAAACTTGCCAAAGAAGTCTATGAAAAACAAAAAACAAAACTTAAAAGCAAAACCAAAAAAGGAAACATGGAAGAAGGCCCATTTGCTGTCCAAGGAGAGAACACAAAAGGAATCTATTCATTCAGACACACTTTTGGGCTTACTTCATACCAGAAAGCTTGGTTCTACGTTGTGTGCTTGGTATGGCAGCTGAGACCCTATAGTTTTTGGACTTGAACACTAACTGCTTGCTTTATTTTTTAAAAAGGTTAAGATAACTAACGCCTCTAATATGTGAGGTTAAAAATCTCCACCTCGAAGAAAGTAACTGTAGAGTGAAGTCGGTTGTCATTTCCCACTAATTGATGAGGAAATATTCTATAGTACACCCTTCCCCCACCTTCACAAATTGAAGGTATTTCCAGATCAAATTCTTTGGAAATAAGAGCTATATCAAAATATTTTGATAGGGAAGAATGAAACTAAGACAAACTCTCTCTCAGATATATATTACACACACACACACACACACACACACACACACACACACACACACACACACTATAAGTAAACACATGAACCATTCCCAGATTGAAAAATGATACTGTTTATAAAAATAATATGAAATATGTACACTGGCTATCATCATATTAAAGTTTTTTTTTTACTGTATGTGACTCCAGACTAGATCCACTTTCATTATCTAAATTACACTTATCTTACTGCTCATAATCTGTGCATTTTATTTCTCATACTGTAGAATCAAATAAAAATCAATGCAACATTGTAACAGCCACATTTGTTTCTTTTTAATTAAATTGTTTTGCATATTTTTGAATGGGGGAAGTAGGGAAGAGGTTGAGGGGTTCAAATTCATGAAACAGATAGAGTGAACCACAAAGGGCAAATGTACACAGTGCACAGAAGCTATCTGGAGTCACAAATCTATTCGGTTTTCTATGTTTGGCACTCAGAGATCATGTTTAAATTTACTAAACTAGTTCCTCCCCCTCCTCCCCTTCTTTGGAGTGTTTCAATTGCCTTTCCTTCTTCCAACAGCTGTGACAACTGTTAAAACAGTCAGTAAAATTAAGTCCGCTCTATAATCCTGTAGTCAATGTTACATTTTAATCAGAGGTTGTAGGAGATTTCATGTTATGAGCACAATGATTCATTTAGAATGATTAAACTGACACATATGTCAAAATGAGCAGATATATTTATTGCATCTGTTAGATTATTAACTATTATTATTAATTATTAGTATTATTATTACTGCTGAAAAGCAAAAACCAAGGTTCCAGATGGCTTTAAGTTATTGCATTCTTTAACATGCTCTGCCTTAATATCAAAGCATACCTAGTGATGGTCAGACAGATGTCTGTGCACTCCCAAAATGTTTTGTCAATTTTTAGCATGGATCTTCCTCTACATAATAATTACTGTAGAAATTGTCCACTTGTAGAAATGTTTATTTCATCTGTATAGCTTTCTCTGTGCTTTCCTGTGCATGTGCACATGACAGCATACAGTCAAAATACAACTACTGTGAATATTGATAGATCTGGGGTTTATTAATTGAGACAGAGACAGATGTGTTTCTGAACATTAGATATTTCTGTCTGTCCACTCAACCACACACCCGTGATACTCTACATCCGGAAAGTAAATTGGATTGTTTTAAGAAGACTTTTAGTTGAGTCAAAGGGGGGTGGGGAGAGAGAATTAGTTTAAATCTTGCTGCAGAGCCAAAAAGACATGTGCCCTGATTTCATTTAAATGCATCTACTTTAAGAGGCTTATCTAAACTAATCATTCAAATTAGCTGTAAGAAGGTAAATTCAGGAAAGCTCCTTTAAAAAAGAACCTCTTCCTATCTTTAATTTTTTTAAATTATTTTTTACGGAAAATTTAAAACATTAAGTGAAAGCTATGGCCATTGCATTCTTACACTATACAGCAGCTCACTGAGCACTGACCTATAAACTATATCTTAGTGGGTATCCTACCTTTGTTTATTTTCATTTATTTACCTCTGCAGTTTTAGAGGGAGTTCTTCCCTCTCTCACCTCAAACTGTTTTCCCATTGGCAAGTCTATTTACTGCTGTTCTCTTTAGTTCCTATGTTATATCACCAACATACAGTCACTGTAAGTCATTTTCCATCTCTGGCTTAATTACAAATAGCAGTGCAATATGCAGACACTAAGGACAGCTAGTGGGCATCTACCTATAATACATTGTCACCTCTCTATACAGCCTTCCTACACAGTATATCTAGGGCTATATTTACTATTAGCATTTTTTTTCAGTATTATAACATTCATTGCTTGCGTAATATGAAGGCACAGCAAAATAACTAGCTCGACATAAAGAAAAATGAATCAATGACAGCTCCCATGATATACTAATATTTAATCCTGAGTATACGTTGAAATCAAGTTTATATGTTACTCATCAGCACTAGAATGCCGGATTTTGTTTGGGTTTTCTGCTTTTTATCTCAGAGAGTCCAAGTATGTATACCTGCATGTATACAAAACTAGGTAGTTAATAGGTACAGATGAAATACATTAAAAAGTAATTTATTGTCTTTTACAGGGAAAAAACAACAAAATAAAACAAAACAGGCTACAGGCTAGTTGGAACAAATGTACTTCATTCCCCCAGTTCTCTATTAAAGTAGAAAACATTAAAAACCAGTTTGGTTCTTTTCTTCCTCAGTATTTTCTTCTCCTTTATTAAAAGGCACACAATTCCCTTGTTACTAAATAGACTGATTTGTCAGTGAAGTGCTGGTATTTTAGACCTGAATTGCGGAAGGCTAGTTGTGAATATTCATCCTTAAAGAGGTATTAGCAGTTCTGTTATTTTCCCTGCTAACTCTGCATAGACAGAAATGACAGGGAGACCAAAATATCTGTCATACTGAAAATACACGAGAGGCACTAATATAAATCATCTTCATAATATATTATTTTTAAACCTTTTTTCCCTGAGAAAATGTGTCCTACTCCAAGGCATATTTTAACAATTCACTAAGCATTTGTGCCAAGTGCCTATTATTAGTACCTGAATAAGAAGTGACTGTCACACAGCTGTTTTACTGACAGTCACAGGGCTTTGACTCAAAGGTAACATTGTAGTCAGAGAACAATTCTCCACTTACTGAATTAGCAGATCACCCTCAGCACAAAAAAGACAAGACAGACACAAACGACCATTCATGCACACAGAAGCCACAGAGCACTACCTGAATCAATGTTTACATTTTTTCATTTAAAAAAAAAAAAAGAACAAAAAAAGAAAGGAAGAAAGGTACCTACTCTTCTTCGTAGTGAAGGGAAAAAGATTCAGGAAGGCAAAGTTCTACCGAATCCATGTGCGCTCGGCAACCATTATTTGTGCACCCCAGCAATAAATCAAAGTTTCCTTGACAGAGCACAGTGCAATTAACACAAATGTTCTCCTGGTGACAAGCCTATAGGCAGAGCCAGTTGGGACCAAAAGCTCTCACACTCTCCTAATCAAGGACTTAAAGCCCCGATTGGAGCTTATTAATATGAAGTAGGGCTTTACATATGCAGTCCCACTGGCCCACAGAGATACTGGATTGGTAGCATATTAGCCAATCAGATGTGAGGAGAACAGAGGCTGCACAGATTGAGAAGAGCCAGGCAGGTAGAGAGGGGTGGAGAAACTGAAAGAGACTGAAAACTGAGAGTAGGGAGTTAATAAAAAGAAATTTAAATGCTACCAATATTTTCTAAGGGGCTACAAAGAAAAACTAATTAGCATAATTCTCTAGGCACTAGATGTTTTCTGTAACTAAAATCACTGTTAGCCAGGTACCTTGAATGGAAGAAATACATGCAGATTCTCAGTTAATGTTGTGAAGAATTCATCATAAGGTAGAGAACTAAGTTTGTGCTGCCATTGTCTGTTTATTCCATTGTTGTTGTTGTTGTTGGGGGGAGGAGGGATTGCTGTGTGTGGGGGGAGACGGTTTAAGTGCTTTTGCTATTTTTCATGCATAAATGATTTTTTATCTTCTAATTTTTCTGGTACATACTGAGCACCTAAACTCAAAATTAATTGTTCTAAAGATTCTGGGTAATTGAACTTTTAACTGTAAGTTTGCGTTGTCAATTTTTTAAATATATATTTAGAACTGAAAATCTCATTCAGTACAGACTTGACAGAAAAACTACACTTTAAAAATGCATCTGTTTTAACAGCACAGGTGCACACATTGTTGAGAGCACATACATGTACATATACCTATAGTAGATACATGTTAATATGGGCATATTTAACACATTAGCCACAAATGCAAAACATTTAGATGTTGTTCATGAACAGAAGGAAAAGCTCCTGCACTGATCAATTTCTTCTGTAACTGTGCAGGGATTATAATGGACTAAACTCAGCCTGTTTCATTTTAACAAGATCAGACTGCATTGTGGTGGGTCTGCATACATACCCCTGCAGGTATTTTTTAAATTTATTTTTAAAGCAAATTTTACCAAACTGGAAGGAAAGTAAATATATTAAACCTATTACTTGTATATATGCCATTGCCTAGATAATCATCTTTGAATCCAATTGCTCCAAACCACTTGCTTTTATAAGTCATAGTCATCCACCTCATAAAGAAAACTAATTGAATAAACCAATTTTAAGCAAGTGATCATACACAAAATCAGACACCGTTTACACCGAGAATACAAAATTTTAAAAGGAGCAGCTGAAAAATGGGGGTATGATAAATTTCCCTCGAAAGCTACAGTTTATTATTAACATTACAGCTAAAATATACTTATTTTCTGATTTCAGACAAAGATTTTTTTTTCTACCAACCTGCAGTGGAAATAAATACCAGCTATTTATGACAAGGAGATGCTACCTTCTTAAGAGTGGAGGACCCACAATTTTTTATAATTCAGGTCTAGTGTGCACAAATCTTTTGTGACTGGAGTCCTACATGATGCAAATGACATAATCTTTAAGATCAAAACAAACCAGTGCACACCCTGAGAATGCATTAATACCATTCACAAATGGGAACACAAATGTCCTCTTCAAATCTATTACACAACTTTTGGGGGAAAGAAACCCCAGAAATTAAGTCCAAAAATATAAATGCAATAGACATGTTTGAAGCTCTGTGACAGAGAGTGATTTCCAGTGTAATGTATTTAACCAGATGTAAACGATGGGCCTGCTCCTTACATATGTGGCATAAAATACATGCAAGCTTAAGGATCAGACTTCACACAGCACAACCATGGCTCTCACTACTGTATAAAAGCAGGTAGTAAAAGCTTAATTACCAGTAGCATTATGCTGTCTATATTGTTAAATGTGAACTCTGTAATTAAGATGTAAATTCGGTTGTGAGCAGTGAATTAAAAGAGCTCTGAAATGTAGAGTAAAGCCCAAGCATTCTGCAGACACACCATACAGACAAAAAAAGAGTAGTTTTTATCAAATCTTAAAATAAGAGGAATTTCATCATTTTACGGCATTAAAACCCCTTCTTAAAAAAGCACTTTGATAAAAGAAATGCTGTGGTTGTGGGAACCAAATCAGCACTTGAAAATTAAATATTTATTCTATGCTACAGGAATCTTGATTTCCATATAAATCCAAAGTCCAAATCCCACTAACTGGTTTATTCATGCACATCAACAACAACATATAAACCAATAAATGTCTTTAGTTTAAATGTATAACTTTAAATATACATATACACTCACTATAAAGTAGCTATTTTCTAACTATACTGGCATTTGGGTTTGAAATTCCTTCAGACCCTGTACCTGTGTGTGTTTTATTATTAAAAAATAATCCATGAAGGATCTATATATATGAGTAATTTGATACAAGTCATTTTTAAAGTATCATCATTTTTACTGGAACCTATATCATTTGAAATATGATTATTAAGCCATCTTAAACCTTATCAGACCAAAATTTACCTCATGTTTACTTTTGTTCATTATCTTTTAGACTGTATATTTATACTCAGCAGCTGAAAATCTGACAGTCTATTGCCTTCTCTTGTGGTCTGTCTTGCATCGTTTTCATGTCCATATAGCTTCCACTACCCCTTTGCTTCCCCTCCCTATCCAATCTTTCTCTCCCCCTATTAACCATCACTACCTTTCCACCAACCATCTTTCATCCAGGCAAGCAGCTGCCTTCACTGCCGTGCTGCTCCTTAGATGACCAGAAACACAGTGCTATACTTTACGTGTTGATAAACAAAGCAGTTGGCTTCCTCCCCTGGGACTGAAAGTGCCACCTCCACCAGGCCAGGGTCTGGAATTCCAAGTACATTCTTGAACTTCGGTTTCCCCAGTTACTGTTCAGCTAAAACAAATGAAAGGCTACTACAGCAGATAACTGGGGCAAGTGTGTAGTTAAGTTTTCTCAGTAAACTTTCTTGCACCATATTTGAAATAAATAAAAAGCACTGGGGGGGAAATACAATCAAGGCAGACACTGGTTTACAGAATTCCAGCAGAGGATATGGATTAAGAACATGAACGCATGTACACACTCGCGCGTCTGAACTAACTTATCAAAATCTACAGTGCAAAATCTTACCACAAGGAGTATACAAAACACAGTAGAAATGGAATCAAAGAGAAAGAAGGGGGAGGGAGGGAACTGTCATGAGTGTCTGCACCAGTCAATGAGAATTACTGTGCAGTGTCTGCATCTCCACATCTCTCTGCGCGTATAATTATCCCTATGTACAGAACAGTACATCTTTAAGCGTCTTCACACTTAAATGCAATCGACATTTCAAGGCATCCAAGCAGCCAGATTCCTTAACCACAGCTACCTCAAGGCAACTGAAGAAGTAAAGATTCAGTGGCACTTTACAGAAGCAGCACAGCACGTCGTGCCAAGTGCATTATATTTACTTAAAAGAGCAATGAGGAAAAGACAGTTGAGAAGGGACAAAAACATCAAAAATTCAAGCTCCTGCTATGAGATTATTTATTTTTTAAACAAATACTCTTTCTGAACCGATTATAGTTAAGAAGGATGTTCCCCACCTCAGCAAAATCTAGATATGGGCTATCATATTTTCAGTAAAGTTTGAATTAAATGTTGAAATATCACTGGTTGTTTGAAATGAATGATGAGTGGACCAAATTCGTGTTTATTTGTGATTCCCTCTTTGCCACTCTGCAAAGTAACTGGGCGAGCTAGTGTCAAATAAAAACAAATTTGTGTTATGCTACTGAATGCTCAGCATTAAAACCACTCTTCTGCTGGCTTATTGCTCCTTAGACACATCATTGGTTTGGATACACAAATTTGATTTTGGAGTTTTGCCTTTTGTGCTCTTTATTAGAAGGAATTTAGTGCATCTCTGGACACACTGTTAATGCTGAAAAAAATCCTTTGCGCTAAAAAAGTTGCAAACTTTGTTCACGTTTGTATACAATTGCGCAAAGGGTAGCAGGTAATTACTTTAGAACCATCTGCTACTTCAATCTGTATTTAGCATTAATCACTCCTTGCTTTGATCTTAGACAAAAAAAAACCCAACACTATCTCAAAATGTGCTTTAGAACGTCACCATAGACCAGGAATTGTTCTCCTACGCACAAGGCTGAGGGTTGGTTGGTTATTTTTTAAACTTTAGCAGATGAAATTTCTTCTCTAAGAAATCACAGCAATCACTTTGCCATATTACCAAAGTACATTCAAGTCACCTGATCTTAATAAAACTCTCCATATTTTCTATTTCCTTTATTTTCAAGGACATGGGTATTGATATTTAAATGACTGCCTTCACTGATACAGAATAGAACCCTTTCATACTGCTGTAAGTGAAAACTGTTCTGCTGAACAAAATACCTTTTCCAAAGCCTAAAAAAAAGAGTGCCCACCCATTGCCTGACATCCAAAAAAAGTCTATTCTCATTAGAGATAAATGGAGCATCCGCTCCAATATTGATATTTTTTGATTACACCAAGCTCTTATCCTAGTGTAAGTTTCTTCAGAGAAGCAGAAGTGTGTTACTGTCTCAGACAGCAAAGGATAAGATAACTGAGGGAATTCAGTTGCTCTGTTTAATTAATACAGGATTATTTCACTTTCATTTTGTGAAGCTAATAATATGACTGGTGGAATGTCAGTAAAAATTAAATCATAAACTAGTGCAGTACCAAAGGGAAAACTTACTTTAGTTATTGAGTATTCCCAGCAGAAATCTTGAAAATCTTATACATATTTACACTGATAAAATACCACATGTACTTCATGGGATACCGCAAGCTTTCAACAATCCTTATGGCATGTATTTACAGAGCAAGAGTTAACATTTTGAGATTACACGTTAATAAATGAGTTGCAGTTATATTGTTTCCTGAATGTTAAGCACCAAATGCTAAATGCAGAAACACATTCAAGGTCAATGTCCTATTTTAGACCTTTTCAGCAGCCGTGGTATTATGATAATCACACTTAAAATATTCCTATAGAAAGAGTGAATTAGCCCTTTTCACTAGAAAGATGATTATGATAAACAATAAATCTGAAAGAGGACAAATTCATATTTCCTTTTTTCCAAAGCAATGAGTTCCTTATTGTGATACTGGCATTTCCATGCAGGAATAAAAAAGAAGGGTCTACATTATTCTGCTTTTGAATTACCTTTTATTTTTCAAAGGTCTTATATTTGAGAAAACATTTTTCCACAAAAAATTTTGTTTGCCATCAGAACAAAAAAAACCACATTTGATTCTCAGTCTTTCTTTCCCCTCCACAACCTGCATGAAATATAGTATCCCACAAAACAAGACGGCAGAGAAGAAAAACTTAACATCAACAGCCATTCCTAAGTGAGATTAGGGTTTTAGTTCTGACTAATTGAGGTACAAGATCTGATAGGTCGGCAGCATCTTTTTTTTTCCCCCCTTGTCTTCCTACCTGACTGGAAGGAGCTCAAGGAGCTAAAAATAGAAAAGAAGAAGATGGAGTGCAAATATTTCCCCAGTGAAAACACCAATAATCTTTACCGTGAGCTGACATGAATTGCTTGTTACACTGCCCTAGGATATCATGGCTTGAAGCGACAGCACAGACACACACACACAAAAGCCACTAACCATCCTCAAAGCTATTGTAATATGTGTTTGTGCATGTGCATGTTGCAGGCGCCCCTATGAAATTTGACTTCTGGCCGATACACCTGCCATACAAAACACATTATCTGCAGGGGTTTTTTCCTGACTATCCCAGCCCGTCTTCCATCACTCTTCTTTCTCTTTCTCCCCCTACTCCCCCTCCACTCCCTTTGCTCTGGCATTTTTATTATTAATGTTATTGCTATTATTACTGTCCAAGCATAAGCTGATCCACAGGGGAGCCTGTGTAATTTAACCCCTCAAGCTCAAAATTCCTTCACATGTGCCAAAGACACAGGTTTGTTGTTGCCTCCAGCAATATCCCAGGAAGACGAGTGATGGCGGTGTCATATCATCACACAGCGACTTAATCTATTGCGACACCCAGGGAACGGGCAACTGAAGAGATTTACAGAACACGCTCTCTGACTGCATACAAAAATGTTATCCCCCTTCCCAATAAACCCGAGTCACATGGAACAAAGTGAAACAAATTTCACCCTCCTACCACTCTCCGTTTCTATCATTCACTATAATATTATCCAGTCCTCCCACAACAGTAGTGGTCCTACTGTACATCTTATATTTATGCAGCACTTTTACTACATTCATGTTCTCTCTCCTTTGTTCTTCTCATGTTCCCTGATTAACAAACAGCCAGATTATGTTGAACTGCCAAGTAACATAGCCTCAGAAATCTTTTATCCGTACACTAGATGACTGGAACCATCACTTACACCAAGGTTATCTCTGCGTGCTCTCTCCTGACATCAAATGCACGTTTCTAAAACAATAGTTTAAAGAGCTTGCACTTTTTAAGGGTGCACAGAACACTATACTAAACCTTCAACCTTTAGCCACAGTAAATATTGAAAAGAAGAAAAGCACCTACCATGCATACTGAAAAATGGGAGACTGCCCTCCCACCCCAGGGACTTTCCACATCGGCATTGTACTTTTGTTATCAGTTACTATTATTAAGAAAGAATGCAAATTTCACATGGAAGTAGGTCACTATTTAGAAGTTAGGTGATATTCTCCATCTTAACTCTGATGTTCAATTGGGATGGAAGAATTTGGGGTGAGTTGAATCAGTTTTGGAATACTTCTTGAGTTAGAAAGCTAAACAAATCAAAGAGAATTTTCACTGGTATTGGGGGTGGTATGGGGAAATATTAGATTATTTTCCCCTTCTCTAAATTGGAATCCTAAATATTAAAATGACAACATTTAATAAAGCATGAAGTCCCCTTATTAAGGCCTAACCCAGCAAAGCTTTAAGTCATGCAACTAGTCATTTATTTGAACCCTCGTAGTGGGGATTTTAGTGGGACTACTTGAACGTGGAATGCTTTGCAGCACTGACTGGGCCCTTAATATGTGAAATGTAAAACACTGACATTTTCCAGACTACCAGCCAAATGAATTCTGAGAATACACTGGTACATACATACACAAAGTCTCTGTAGGGTTAAACAGCATCTTGTGCTTTTCCCCATGAATGTAATACAAAGAGACTCTTTTTTTTTTTTAAGTGAGTTACAAACATGCAGGTTCCAGATGGGCAATTGGTTTGAGTAGTTCTATAGAAAATCGTGTTTCACCACTGATTACACTTACCCCAAGTCTTGCAGCCCAGCCCACCTGAACATTGGAACTTGGATGAGGTTAAAGAAAGTCCTTAGAGAACACATTTGAGCTCAGGTGGGATGCTGTTCTCCACACCCAAAAGAATTTGCCACATACTCATGGTTGAAAAGTGCACAATAACTCATTCAAAAATGTACCAGGTAGCACTATGCACTAATGCAGTATAACATTTCTGCAGTCACTAATGTGCTTATACAATATTGTTTCATTTGACCACTTTAACACTTTTTGACAACAGTGTATTAGTATCATGTTGTTAAATACAGTGGGTCTTGCCTTTATTTGTTGTGGCTAATGCAATGAAAACATTAACATTTTTTCTACCTGTATTAGCAAAGGAGATTCAATAAGACAATATCGTCCTAATGTGATATTTTTGTGGCTGGAGCTTTCCATTATTGCCTGCGTTCCTGTCCCACTACCAGCCTCGTTTCTATTGATCAGGCAGTTAGTCCTATTCAATTATTCAATCTCAATCAATAAATTTAGCTCTATGAGATGTAAACATTATGCTTGCCATTATCCAACTTAATTCATGTGCCTGCAAATTTGGACAGATTTCCAGGTTTCCTTCTTTATAAATAAGCAAAACTAGGATTCTGAAGCTAGCCTTTACTTCTCACTAGTGCTATCACCTTTTTTAGTGTTTGCATTTCCCAGGGATTTGGATGAACTCTGCTACATTGACAGAATTGCTATTTCGTGCCTGAACAGAAAAAACAATGAATTATTCTTATTAAATACTAGAATAGTAAATGAGCAATGAAAGTGATAGTGCCACATTTCTAAAGGAGGCCCAATGAGTGCCCACCTGCAAAAATGAATTTATATATGTTGCTACTGCAAAATGCCACATATGCACTTACAAATCAGTGCCTGTCTATTGCGCCTAACACTGAAAATTGGGTCCTATCAATTATATTGCATGCACGTGTATATGTATATACACATTATATACTCAAACCTGACCATGTCCATATGGTCATCCAAGTTTTGTGTGCACAAAAAAGTAAATGTGAACAAATGTGGAAGCAAAACATGGGACACAGAAAATTAAAGGTTCAACTTCTGATGCTAGCTCAAGGCCACTTTATTAACTTTGCCACAAAGTCCAGCTTTCTCCACCTAGAACATCCAAGCCAACTGACCTCAAAATCATGTCAACATACTAATGTGTTCAATATACAATACATCTTTCCCTCTTAGAACCTGAGCTTTTAGGCCTTTCTCAGCAAAACTCACATTGGCTTCACTGGTATTTTTGTCTGAGTAAAGCCTTCAGGAATAAACCTCTACGTTACAATTTTGAGGTTACAGACCTCTACTGTTTTGCAGGATATAGTCCCTAGATAGAGAATGTATCGGATATTACAATGGTAACAAATAAATTTCATCATGATCTTCAATTATACAGACAACCCAGTCAAAGACAGAAGTAATGACTCTTCCCCTGAGCTCAAATAATGCTGTCCTGTGAAATACTGAGTTTCTCCTAATGTGCTGGGCTCCTTAACTCCCATTCCTGTCAATGGCTCAAAAAGATGGTTCAGCACCTCACAAGTTTGGTCCCACTTTGGGTGACCAGATGTCCTGATTTTATAGACAGAGTCCTGATATTAAGGACTTTGTCTTATATAGGTGCCTAATACCCCTCCACACCCATCCTGATTTTTCACACTTGCTATCTGGTCACCCTAGCCCCAACTATCTTTGGTTCATTAGCATGGGAATGATGGTAAGGAGGTGTTATTGTAGGAAAATCTGAAGCAGCTTCCATGCGAAGCTATTAGGACACCATTGTTTACAGGGATGCAAGAATCTCTTCAGTGCTGTTGGAGGTAAGAGTGAAATGCACAAACATCTTTTAGAAACAAAACATAATTCAAATTCCATCACAACTTTTCTCATATGAACTCCTTGCTCTCACATCAGATATCAGCCTCTCAGGCATTAACATAAACTCTTTTCTTATCTATATGCTTTTGTACCGTTTGTACTTGGTACATGTATGTTCAAAATGATACCCGTTTGTATTCAATATTACAAAGCAGCAAAATGAGAATAATTTCTCTTTCAATATATTTTCTAAATAAATTCTCTAAAACCTGATTTAGATCCTTGGATCATGCTTTGGAACAAGGAACTGTGTTAAGAGTGTCTGAATAAAGTAAAGCATATAAGCAAATCAGAATTTTATTCTTCACTCATTGAGAAAGCTGAGATTTAAGATGAAAGGGCTGGGTTGCCTTTCTTTTCACATACACTGCAAAGTTCCTTCACTTTTCCCGTTTTCCTTGTAGATTTACTTGTAAAACTGGCTACAGCCACATTTGAAGTCCCGAGGTCTGACTCCTGACCTCAGTTATGTTAGCCCTTCTCTGCTGAAGAACTACCCCTTGGATCACTGACTTGCTATTATTCTATGGTTAATAGACCTGACCTGTGCAATATTTTTTAATCTGGCTACAGTCCGATCTCTAAATTCTCTATTTTGAATGAATACCGATTTTGTGACATGAAGTCTGCAATATAATGAAATGCAAACAATGAAAAGGCTAAATCAGTTTACAAAAAAATCTATTTGTCAAACAGTGTGGAGATGCTCCCAATTTAGTCTGGGCAGTTCATGCAGCTCTTGATAAGGGAGTTAAAACTGAGCTGTTCCACTGCATAAAAATAAAGGCATCTGCAAAAGAGATACGTTTTCTTTCAGAGGGTCTTTTCTGTAACCTGTAGCTAATAAAAATGAAAAACAAAATCCTGGATTCTGTGGGAATTTTCTTACAACCAGGAGCACTGTTACAGAAGGCAGCAGCAAAAGCCTCCCCAGCACAGTCCCCTTATGTCACATTTGCATTTCTATTCAGCTACATTGCCTGACAATGAAGCAAATGGGTCTGCCTTATCTGTACAATTCTGGACAACAGAGATTTCTAAGCCGTACAAAGGAACAAGCTTAACATTCAACACAACACTTCCCAGTGCAGCCCCCCAAGATCCTGTGGGGAATGCAGTCACATAACACCTGTCCACACCTAAAATTTGAACTGTCACATGTTATCAGAAAATGAACTGTTTTTAAAAAAAAAACACAAAACATCAGCAAGACTTTCAAAAGATATGCCAGCCTCAAAGAAAAATATTCCCAAATCTGAAGATTTCAAAGCATTATTTCTATCATAACTGAAAACTGAGGAGTTGCCCAAGAATGTAAAGGGGAGATTCAATACCTAGCAAATGGCTTGCTACTTTCCCTGCCCCATTTTGACTGTTTTTAATTAATCAAATTCAATAGAAATGTTAAACCTCCCACATTACACTAGTTTTCATTAAGGCACCTTTAGCAGCGAGTCTTGCTAACTTGTGCAAGACTCGTTTCAGTCTGAGAAAATTTCAACCTAATTCCTTCAAAATTAATATCTTCTCATTTAAAAGTTAAAAATGACTCAAAAACTGTACAAGCTGAAATCTCCAGCTCAAACATGTGTTATGACAGGACTTAAGCCTGTTATAATACAGGTTAGGGCTTTAAACTGCAAGAAAAAATTATAATCACAGAGCTCTACAGATATTTGGACTTTATTCTGGCATTTTGTGACACATATATACCTGCTGTATCTGTCCCCTTGGTCCACTCCCTTTCCCTATCCTCAGATCTTCTGTGCAACAGACCAGGCATTTTGTTTACACAGTCTGGAGTTTGAAGAACCTGCTCTGGGAGAGGTTTAGCCAGTGGTGTACTTGAATATACAGATTTCTAACATAGGCGAGGGGTGGGGGTGGAGAGGAAGGGTGTTCACATTTGACAGGGGTAGATGTCTTAAAGTACACTACACATTTTACACAGCATAATGCAGTTTCAAGCTGATAGGTTAACATTTCAATTCCTGACCTAAACTGCTAGGTAATGGTACTGTGCACAGTTGCTTTCTCTCTCTCTCTCTCTCTCTCTCTCATGCACGTGCACACACATGCGCCCACCCACCCAAAATATTATTACTGCCAAAATAAGGCAGTCACCATTAGTGAGCAACGCAGAAGGGCTGCTTGGATTCTTAGAGTGTACAAAGCTCTTTGAAACAGCCTGCTGCTATCCCTAATTTTGCTTACTTGGATGCCTGAGAAACTGCTGCCTTCTCTTCCTGTGATGCTGTTGACCTTTCACACTCTTGAGCAAGAGGAGCAAGGGTGTGTTCTGGCTCTCCATGTGCTAGTGAGAGGTCAGACATTCTTTATTATCCCTGCCACTGAAAAGGGCATTATTGCTGTAGATCAGTGTTTCCCAAACTTGGGACGCCGCTTGTCCAGGGAAAGCCGCTGGCGCGCCTGGCCAGTGTGTTTACCTGCCGCATCCCACCGGTTCAGCCGATCACAGCTCCCACTAGCCGCGGTTCGCTGTGCCTGGCCAATGGGGGCTACGGGACGCGACAGCCAGCACACCCCTCGGCTCGCGCTGCGTCACGCAGCCCCCATTGGCCAGGCATAGCGAACTGCAGCCAGTGGGAGCCGCAATCAGCCAAACCGGTGGGACACGGCAAGTAAACACACCAGCTGGGCATGCCCGGGGCTTAGCCTGGAGAAGCAGCGTCCCAAGATTGGGAAACACTGCTGTAGATGAACTAAACTACCAGTTGGTCTGTGATACTGGACAAAACATTGCATAGCCTTGATATGCTGCCAGGGTGACAACAGGCAAAAGTGAGGATTAATTTTGCCTTCAACTGTGCACGCATGTGGCTCTGGCTGACTTAATGGGGGCCATGTGCATGCAGTGTAGGCAGGGCTGTCCTTAGGCATACGCAGCATATACGGCTGCGTAGGGCACCTGAAAATGTGGGGGCACTACCAGGAGCCATAGGAGCCAACTTCTCATCTTTCTGGGGGGTGCTCAATGCCCCCCCTCTGCTCCAGGCGCCGCCCCCACTCCACCCCCGCCCAGCCTCTTCCCTGTCTCCTCCCCCGAGCACACCCCATCCCCACTCCTCCCCCTCCATCCCAGAGCTTGATCTCCGCGAATCAGCTGTTTGCGGCACTCCAGAAGTGCTGGAAGGGAGGGGGAGGAGTTGGTAAGTGGGGTCCACCAGCGCGTGAGAGGCACAAGCCTGTCTGCTGCATACGAAGCTCGGGGTGTGTCAGCAATGGGGGAGGGGTTCTTCTGGAGTGGTGGCTATGAGCCAGTTGGGCATAGGGGCACCAGTTTAATAATACTGCATAGGGCCCCATAAATCCTAAGGATGGCCCTGAGTGTAGGGCAGAATTAAGTCCTTAAACATTATGAGTGGAGACTTTCCTTGCATTATACAAAATAAAAGACATTTGTTGAAGAGTAAAATGCAGAAGTTGCCAACATAAAGTGAACATTTACCAGCCGTTACCAGATTGTAGTGTTTGAAATATTATGGTATCTCAGATGCCACATGTTGGAATACATTGATTTATTCTAATGGAAACTACTGTAGATGAAAAGAGATAATATGGAGGCTTGACAGTTAAGGAAAGAGATGGTAGGTCAAACATTTTATGTCGATTTGTCCAAGGAGAACATGGATCTCAAGTTGGTTTACGCAATAAGCTTCAGTGGTCACCACCCAAATTAAAATTAGCCTTAGCTCCCTTGTAAATGCCATTGATCAGAATTTGCACCTTAAACTATGCATTGCTTAGTGCATACATAATTTCTCTCTCTATGGCATTTCTAATGTACCTATTGCTGTGGTTTCTAGTTGGTCATCATACACATTATTTGTGAAGTACAGTACTCAGCATGACCAGAGGAAGAATTCAACTAATTAATGAGCCCCGCAGGCAAAACATCATTTCTTGTGTTCTTTGGGGCATTTACAGGGTAAGTTTTTATTTTCATAATCGGGTCAGTATCAGATGTGTTGATCTGTCAATGGATCCAGGATTTTTAGGAGCAGGTCAAGAGCCTACTGAACAAGCAATATGTTAAAATTCAGTTGTCTACGCCACCATGCCAAACAACATATTATTCCTTTGTCTGCTGCCTGATAAAAAGGAAGAATTGTTCAAGACAATCTGACTTTCTGAAAATATGCCCATTGTAAGGCCACTTAGGTCAGTGAAATTTGTGCTGATTGACTGGCTACCATAAACATAAGTTAAAGGCGCAGCTTTCAATTGTGTATCCAATCTTTCCAATACAGAAAAATATTCTGAAAGATAAAATAGATGTGGCTTGTTTGATTAGCTCAATTCCTTTCCTTTTGTTACCTTCTTCCTTCCCTTTTCTGGACATCGCCTGGCACATTTTTCCTTTAAAACTAGGAAATTTTTCAACAAGTGCCCCAAACCAAAGAACGAGTACTCTGGCTTTTATGTTTCAGAGTGGTAGCCAGGTTAGTCTATATCAGCAAAAACAATGAGGAGTCCTTGTGACACCTTAGTTTTTATGTAATCTGAATGGGAGCCACATACAGATAGTATCTGTAAAGATCACCAGATCACCTCATCATCTGTGTTTCTAGCAATATGTGCAGTGTTACTATTCAATGGCCAGTCTGGTTGTAAGTTTGTCCCACCTTCCATCTATTCTTCTTGCTGGCCCACTGCCACATGAACCTCAGTACTTCACAGTCTTTCTTCAAGATGTCATTCAACTTGGTTTGCTACCATACCCATTTGTTTCTCTCGCCATGTGAGATCAAGCATACCTCTTTCTATCTTTCTCTCTCCAGCCTTTAGCTTCTGCTCCATCTTCTTAGTAAGTGTCTATGTTTCTGCTCCATTTATCATAGCTGGCAGTATGCACTATGCAGGTGTCAAGAAAAGCAAGAGAGAGTTCACTCTTCATGATATTGCCTTTCCAGCCTCCTTATGGCTCACCATCCAGTCTCAGCTCTTAACTTTAAACTACATGCTTAGAATAGTATGAATCAGTTCCAAATAAGTCACTTTAAGGTGAATTAAAGTACACAATGATAACAATGCTTCTTTAAAGTCATAGACGCTTCTTCAGCCTCACTCTGATCTCTTTCTGTATTCATTTTTCTTCCCTTTTGTTTACTTCCTGAGTTTTGTTGCTGTTAACATTATAGCATTTTATACTTGCTGCCAAAAGGGGCATTCAATCCATAACAATGCTAGAAGTAATGCAGACTTACATACCTTTGTACTTTTGCCCAAAACTTGGTTTACACAACTGTTTCTCATTTGCATATTATTATAGACACATGCTTAACAACTAATTCCATTTGGAAAAAATGTGTCTTGGATCCACAATGCTGATAATTCAGAACCAAGGCTGACAAACTGGCCCAAATTCTGCCCTCAGTTACATTGACTCCCTCCGGATTGCCTCTAAATAACTCAACGTATCTAAGGAGTTTACCTCATACGGAATCCAATCACAAGAAAACCAGATGCTCACCACCACTCAAAATCAGGCCTACCATATTTAAGATCACACACTGACTATCATAATTCAGCTCCACAAATAGAAGATTCTTGGCCACATTATGATGCTGGAGAAGCAGGTTCAACTCAACAGTTAGACCACAACAAAATTCAAGCTTACATCATCTGTTATAACTAGGCACTACTGGGGTAATTAAATAGTGAGATTCAGCATTTAAATGCTGAATTCCCTTGCAGCTCCCAATTACTCTGGACAGTAATCAGAGGTTTTTTAAAAAGCTTTGAAAATCCCTTTTGACCTGACAGATCTCATCTCAGTTGAAAACTTCAAATCCATGAGAATTGTTACCATATGCCACCACAGTGAAGACTATAGGTCTCTGAAATCAACATACTAATTGACTGTATACATGTGCATCAAATAAACATGCCAAAAATCCTTGTAAAATGTAAACTGAAAACACAATGAGAACGCATGTGCTCTGAATAGCCTGCCTGAACAAAATGTTGCAGTTGAGTGCACTGGCTGGCTCGGAGTATTGGTAATAGGCATGTTGCTTTTCAGTTCTAGGTCTTCCATTCAACTTCTGATCTCTACTGACCTGGTCAGAAGTCCCTGTCATTTGATAGTGCTTTGGTGGTTGAATAAAATGAATTGTTAATCTCAGATGAGTTCCTATCAGACAGATGTTTTCACATCACAAAAAAACCTTGATAGTGTCCACAGTAAGGCTGAAGAATGAATAGGCATGGAGTCTGAACTACTATCTCTCCCCTAAAAGTGGTACTTAAACTGGAAAATAAAAGTTACAGCATATCCTCAAAGTTATGTTATGTTCCAATATTATCAAAACCACTGCCGTCCCCACCCCGCACTCACCCACCCACTTTTTAAAAAATTGAAAAAAAATGTTTCCCCCCCCCCTTACTACAGTTTAAAACTTGTAGTGTATACATGACTTTGCTGTGGATGAACTACTGAGTGTGAATGTATCATTTTTTCATTTGGGTGGGAAGGAGTGGCAAACGCCCTTCATTTCTCAAGCTTTTCTTTGTATTGAACTAGAAATGTATAGTCCTACAGAAGACGCTGTTGGAAAAACTGGCCTGCCAAACTCTTATGGAATATGGTATCCAGTTCTGGTGTCCACACTTCAAAAAGATGTTGGCAAATTGAGGAGTTCAGAAAAGAGCTACAAGAATGATTTGAGGTCTGGAAAACATGCCTAACAGTAAGAGACTAAAATCTATTTTGTTAATCCAAGAGAAAATTAAGAGGTGACTTGATCATGGTCTACATGATCCCCTGTAGAGGGAAGAGATTTCAGCTAGTTGATGGCTCTTTAATCTAGCAGAAAAGGGTATAACAAGATCTCATAGTTGGAAGCTGAAGCTAGACAAATTTAGAGTAGAAATTAAGTGAATGTTTTTTAACAGTGAGGATAATTAACCATTGGGACAACTTACTGGGGGTTTTGGTAGATTCTCCGTCACTTGAAATCAAGATTAGGTATCTTTCTTAAATGTATGCTATAGCTCAAACAAGAGTTATGGGCTTGATGCAAAAATAACTGGCTAAAATTCTATAGCCTGTGTTATGCAGGTCAGATTAGATGAGTATAATGGTCCCTTCTGGCCTTACACTTAATGAATCTATACTGTACTGAACTACACATACCCAGCTTCAAAATTAGTCATTCTGATTATTCCATATTACAAAGGATTGAACCTATGCATACCCTGTACCATTGTATCACTGAAACCCTCTGCCTTAGCTTCCTCCAAGTTCCTATCTAGCATTAGCATGACAAAAATATTTAACATAATAATTGCAAAATAGACCATATGGACAAAATGTCTCCCACTTGCTGCACCGGCAACTGTTGCTATCAATTTCATTCTATAGACATTGTTTAAATTGATTTCTTAACCAACACTATAAATTCTACAAAGCAAACCTGTAAACTGCATGCCGACTGACATTCCAAGGCCCTATCCTGAAACCATCCACCCCTGAGTGGTCTTTACCTGTACAAATAGTTCCATGGAAGCCAACAGATCTACTCATGTGAGGCAGGATGTAAGAATCAGGCCCCAAATAATAAAGTTCAGTTTTTCTCCTTGCAAAATGTCTTATATCAGCAAATTCTTGTATTCTTCCAACACTGTAAATATCATGCAAGTACAATTTGAGGTTCTAATTCAAACCTTCAGACAGTGCTTTCCTTAGAATTCCCCTCCTTTGCCAAATGGAACTAAAAGTATGTTGCCTTCCTCTAAAATCAGCAATATCCTTACTGCTTAATTTGAGGCAGCTACACAATATCCTGCATTTCCTCAGAGAAAATAGTAAAAAATAAAATTGCTTAAAATAATATTGGAGCCATTTTAGCCAAATTTCTAGCAATGTCTCTTCCACCCAGTAAAAATTCATGAGAGGAAAGAACATTGTCAGCAGGGAGTGGGTCAAGGTTACAGCTATAAAGAAGGCAAAAGTGGCAGGGTAACAATATACAAGGAATGGGTAACACAGCATAGTGGGCAACACATGGCAAATCATGAACAATGGCAGATTACAGTGATATAATGAAGGAATGCATCTCACACCCTGGCAGCCAAGGACAGCACAAGAGAATGACCCGTCCAATTATCTCTATTCTTATTTTATTCTTCATCCTTCAGTCAACTATTTCAAGCACGGGAAGCACCCTCTTAAATCAATCTTACGTTCATTCTGTATGTGCCTTTATAGGTATGCTCATTTTATTCTAGTCCACTCTGTGTCTGGCACTATAGAGAAGAACAAATTAATGTGAGTATAAAAGTCTAGCAGACTCTGTCTGCAAGGTGCTAACACATATTTTCCATTTTCTCCCCTTTACAGAAGTTCCATTAACCATCCTCTGTCGCAAACTGCTATTTAGTAACCAGTGCCATCATGTGCAGTGGGGCAAATCATACCCTATTGACCAATGCTACACATTTGTTTGTGTTGTCTCTCTGGTTCGACAAGTCTGTACCAATGGCACCTGTTAAAGCTGCTTCAACTAAGCTGTTCTGCATTTGTCTGGCTGGATTTGGACTTCCTGGATCCCTGACTGAATACAAAGTGATTAGAAAGACCAGTGTTTGGCAACAAGCACAGTGGGGAGTACACTGTGTATTGGTATACAAGAGCACAATGTGTTCTTCATAACATCACTAAGGGAGCATGCTGCTAGAATCTCTGTGCTGTTGAGATCAAAATGGTCTCCTTTGTTGTCAGCTGTTTAATACCAGCTGTTTAATGTAATTCCAAATGATCTGCTTGAATGAAGTTGTCATTCTTACAGTTCACTTTAATATAGTAAAAAACCCAGTTCGGCCACATTATTTTTCTATTGTTCTTTTGAAAAGTTACACATTCTTATGCTTCCCTGAGCCTGCCAAAGTAATGAAATCTTCTGTTATTCTTTAAAACAAGGACAAACAAAGAGTGCTATATAATAAATGAATAAAAAGAAGGAAAGGCTCAAATATGAATTTTAAAATATTTTCTTTACAGGTACTTTAAATATAAAGCTTTGGCTACAAATACCATCCTTATCTCATAAAATATAGAAAGCACCAAAAAGTGAACTTGTCCAGAAGTATGTAAGTGTATATATCTATATCTATATATAGGCATTTTCCTATAATTTAAATTATTGTTTGTATTATTATATTTCATAAAACAAAAAAGTTGACAAAATATTGATATGGTACATAAAAAATTATATTCTTATTTATTAAACAGTGTAAATTACATAGATATTCTGTGATAGCATTATTTTTGTCAAAATCTATTTGATACTATGACAGATAATACAGGACCTAATCTTTAAAAATATTTGCAGTTCTCTGATGAACAATAGAGGGCACTAATGCTTCTAATCTGGCAAAAGCATCACATATCAGACAGAACAAAATAGCAATACTACTTGTAGCATACAAACACCAACATCTATGGTAAATATATATAGTAGAGAGAGGATTTCTGTCTGTAAAAAAAAAAGCTCTCTTTCTCCTTTAAATTTCCTTATTTGTCCATAGAAAGTAGGATGCGATAACAACATGCTAATATTTGCAGCTTTTCAAAGTGGCAGTTTATTTTATTCATTGCATAAAGCAGAAGCATCTTTTCCTCATATGGAGATTTCTTCTGAGCATTTTCTCACCCCATTCTTGGCTATTTATCCATTGCTCTGTACACCCATTTAAAGATAAACCAATTCCATTGAATATTGCTGATAAGTGCAGTAGGCAAGGGCCACTTAACAGGTGTGGCACATGTTCCTAGCACACTGATATAGAAATAATGGCTAACAAATGTTGTAAATTGAAAGGTGCCACTTGAAAGCAAAGTTTTGAATACTGCTCTTCATTAAAAAAAGACTTATTTTAGCTTTTTACACAGCTCTAATATTTTAAATAGTTTCGCCTGTCTCAAAGGTGATGCAGCATTCCTTTACCTGATGTGCTTTCAGTAAGAGATGCATGCATATCAAATGTCTTGGGAAAGTTCTACACCTTTACCTGTTTTCTCTCCATAAAAGTTAAAATCACCCAGTCAGAAAACACTTCATCATTTTGCACAGAATAGTTCCCAAGAACATAAAACTTCATTAGCACTGCTAGTCGCAGAGCATCCTCTACCCTTTTAAAATGCTTACCAGTCTCTCTCATTGCTATTCAAAGAAGCAGATTTATTTCTCAGCTCCGGAGATTGAAATTTTGGCAAGACAGATTTAAAATGTACCGAACACCAACTAATGGATTGTTTTTTCTTAGGCTTTGAACATGTTTAAAAGAAAAAAAGGGCAACATTTCTCTCTAAAACCAGCAAAGCTCTTCCATTTGGAAACCATGAATTCAGGATGACCATTACCCAAACATAACAAATATTAATATGGTTCGGTGCTCCAGTCCTAGCATATATTGTGAGTGAAAAGCCAACCACATACCCATGCTGGTTCTACACAGGCAGCAAAATCTGCAAAGTTTTCATTAATTTTTGCACGTCAATTTTTGACTTGCTAACTTCAGAACCCTTGTGTCTGGTTTTCAGAGGTACAGAGCATACACAGCTCATAGTGATATTAGATAAAACCATTCTGCATCTTATTTGAGTCAAGTGAAAGAGTTTAAAATTGATGTAAACGTGTGCTGTAGGACTCTGAAAGTCAGACACAACTCAACACTAGACAACCATTTTTAATACTGAATGCGTTGAAATCAATGGCAGTCCCAGCATATAACCGCCTCTATGGCCTGATCCAAAGTTCTCTGAAGTGAGGAGGGAGTTCCTTCTTGGACTTCAGTGGGCTTTGGATCTAGCCTTGTGTGTTTTTCAATTGGATTTTTGGGGCATGCAGGAGGTTGGCTTCGATGTGGTTCTCTTAAGCAGTAGCAAGAGACCATTAGAAGCTACATTATAAAATACAGGTGACCAGGAGGAGGGATCATCCTGCTGAGGCAGGAATAGTCATTTTTCCAGATACTCTCAATAGTATTATTACACTGAAACAGAGCCACCCCTGATGGAAGGCATGGCAGATAACAAGTACACAGGACGGAGAGGAACAGAATTCTGGCCAGGGAGACAAACAAATTCCTACTCTGATAAAAAGCGTGTAGAGTAGACAGAGCCTCTGTTTTTAAGGTTTCATCTGTCAGGCCAACATATAGAAAAACTGCAGAATATTCAGTGCAGGCCAACAAGTGTAAAGAAAATCTTTCTTTCAAAGGAAATATGTTGGATAACTAGCAACATGGAAAAATAGGAAAATTTTAAAAAGAGGTTAAAGGAGAGCAGCTAGCCTATGGAAGGTTGTATTTTAAAGAGCTATGTTGGGCAATTCAAACTCACTGCTTTATTACAGGGTTAGCAGCTCTATATTGGTGTTAAATCCATGGATAAAACAAAGAGAAAAAATACCACATAAAAACAGAAGTTTCTGCCACTTGTCCATGCATCGTAAATTTTCCCTGCCTGGCCTTCAGCAGCTCTGTGATGACGGCTATCACTATTATTACACTGTATGTCATTTGGCTGTCTTGCAGTTGTTGCTTGGAGCCTTACACAGGTCAGAAACTATGCTGGTTTTAGTATTACTCTTTCCCCTTAAGTCATAAGTACTCTAAGAAAGTAATTTTATCACAAAACTGCTGGATACATAAAAATGTAGATTCCAAATATTTTGAAGGACACATGAGATGACTCATCCCTGCCACTTGACCCCTATCCCTGCATTTCCCCCAAGGTGTTGTCCACCACTTCGACATACAGACTGACTGTCTTCTTCCATCTCAATCACTGTCTGCTTCAACATTATTTTCCCTTCACTCACCAGGTTAGAGAGTACTGGATGCAAAGCAATCCAGAGACCACATTGATTCAGGTATTAGAATTCTTTAGTTCCCGTTATTTGACTCTACAAATATTTTGTCAATATTGGTCAATTCTGTTCTCCTTCACACCAGTGTAAATTTGGACTTCGAAAGAGTTGACTTCAATAGAGTCATACCAGCATAAGGGCCTGATCCAAAAACTAACAAAGTCAAAGGGAGACTTTCCCAAGCAACAATCCCAGCAAGGTCATTTTTATTCCTTTGGGCCTGCCAGTAGCAGCCACCAAAATACTTAGGAAATGTGTAAAACCCATCTCAACTATAGCTACTCACAACAGCTTAAAATATAATTACACATTAGCAACTTTAAAAAGCCACCCAAAAGTCATGGGAAACGCTCTAAATGTTAATTTTTAGTCCTTTGTTTTAGAAGGAAGTGGTATGGAAGGGATTTAAATTCTTAAAAACAAACTGATATTGCCAAATACAAAGACATTACTCATTGATCATATTGCAGGAAATATATTAGTCGCTAATTTTATTGTCTTTATGGTACTTACCCTTCAACATTTTCTGCTACCAACTTTTCTCTTCTTTTTTGAGGTCCTTTAATTAAAGGAGCAGTAGCATAACTAGTCTTGAACATATGGATAAATGATGGAAGCAAAGGTAAACTGAGTCCTGAGCTGGATGGACATCAGACCTATGACTACTTATGCAGCCTGCAGTCGGGGTGATAATAATAATAATTTCTGCACTTAAATTTTCAAATTGATTATGCTACGGCTACACTACAGAGTTTACAGCAACTAGAGCAGATGCTCTAAGCCAATGGTTCTCAAAGCTGGTCCGCCACTTGTCCAGGGAAAGCCCCGGGCGGGCCGGGCCGGTTTGTGCACCTGCCGCGTCCGCAGGTTCGGCCGATCGCGGATCCCACTGGCCACGGTTCACCGCTCCAGGCCAATGGGGGCTGCAGGAAGGGCGGCCAGCACATCCCTCAGCCTGCGCCGCTTCCTACAGCCCCCATTGGCTTGGAGTGGTGAACCGCAGCCAGTGGGAGCCGCGATCAGCCGAACCTGCGGACGCAGCAGGTACACAAACCGGCCCGGCCCGCCCGGGGCTTTCCCTGAACAAGCAGCGGACCAGCTTTGAGAACCACTGCTCTAAGCCAATGGGAGAGAGCTCTCCTGTTGACTTAATGACTCCAGCCCACCCAAGCAGCAGTAGCTACGTCGGCAGGAGAATCTCTCCCACCGATATAGCACTGGCCATACCGGCACTTAGGTCGGTGTAGTTTATGTCGCTCAGGAGGATAGCTTATTCACTCTCCTGAGCGACATAAGGTATAACAACTTAAAATGTAGTGTAGACATAGCCTCAATAAGGACGCCTCCTTCAGAAGGGAAAAGACAGAGTGAAAGAAGATAGACCTTTGCAACGCAAAGATACTGTATTACTTAAGTCAGGTGGTCAGTATTAGCTGAGCTCTGTAGCAATAAGACTTGCAGCACTGTACTGGTAAGTGTATTTCAGACTTCATGAATCCTAAAAGCAACTGTAAGTTTTCAAAAGCAGAAGCAAGACATCCTTAGAGTCAAAAGTACTCTCCTACCACCTTTCTAGTTATACATGTCAAAGATATATAATGATTATTCTAATAGATATTATGAGCTCCTGGTACCTGAGCCGTCTGTGGTTTGGTGCAATCTACAACAAACACAAAATAATGTTGTAACCTGGAACGTTATAAATTTCCTGCCTTTGAAACCACATGCCTATACCCAAAAACATTTTTTACAGGAACACTAGAACACTAAGGTCTTATATATCCATAACTGAATCTATGGGATCAATCTGAAAACCCTTACTCACCTGAGTAGTCCCACCAGTGTCCCGAGCAGGACAACTCACATAAATGATAGCTAAAGATCAGATCCCATATTAGCCAAAACCATGTCTGAAAGTTAAAAAGTGCAAGTTAAATTTAGTTCATGCTAGCAGGGTGCTAACTCAGTAACCCTTGCCAGAATAGGCAGGGATGAATCATGTTGTAAACCGTTTTACAAAACCGTGCAATGTCCTGGGTGCAGAGGCTGATTATAGCACATTTAAACATGGTGTTGCTTAACAGAACTTGAGCTTAAGACAAGACTTTATGACAGAAGATTTATAATGGAGTAAAACATATCATGCAAACCCCAAAACACATAAAACCCAACAAAATCTCCACCATCCCAAATGAGAACCAAAAGAACCACGCAAAACCCTAGTGTGCATGAAACAGCTTCTTTGATACTTACAGAAAGGTTGTCTTTTTCACTTTTAACAAAGACATTATTCCAACTTATTTATTAATTCAGATTATAAGTCTTTACTATAAAGATTTCCCCTTCTTCTAAACACCAATTTTGTCTGCTTTGGCAGAAAACGGAATGATTTAGTATTTTTGTTGCTGGTTATTTATAAGATATCTACTCTAGATTAGTCCTGCTTGAATGGCATCATAAATGGCTCCATTCCCCAGCAGTAGTCTACTTCAGATGGGATCCTGACAACCTCTACTTAGTATGTCTCTCATAGTACACAATGAAGTGTAAAACTGCTGTGAAAAAGCCTGTGTTTCAAAACAAACCATCTCTGTAATAAGCACTTAAAACGCTTTTCATTAATATATTTCTTTGTGTATAAAACAAAAGCTTAATGCTAAAACCAGGCCTTTGACAGTTTTTGATTTAAAAAAAAACATTGCCTAAGCTTTCAGAAGGTCCATATTAAATTATTTGAAATAAAATGTGAAAATGAGGCTCACACAAGGTTTTATTTTTCCCCATCACTGCTTAATAATGTGGGGTTTTCAACCAAAAAAGACTAAAGCGCAATCAAAATCCAAAGTGGAAATCCTAAATTAGTAAATATTGAATTTAACTACTTTTATATCTCAGGTATTAGCAAATACCTTTGGTCTACAGAGATACAGCCCCTTCTAATCCTTATCTGAATTTGCAATTAAGACTTCAGAGCTACAGATATCTGTACACAGCTCTGTACACAGCTCTGCTCTCTTATTTTTAAATGATTGGACCCAAATCAAGTCAGGCTTCAAATACATTGAAAAGTAAATGTCTGATGTCTAACTGAACTAATAGATAACACTTTTTAATACTATTAATGCTTAGTGTGCACTGCAGACAGACAGGAGCGGGGAGGCGGGCACAGAATAAAAATGGCATTGAAAACCTTGTCATTATATTATTACTCCGCAGTTCCTTGGTATAACGATAGAGCCGTGCAAATATTTACAAATTATTTGCCAAATAAAAAAATTTAAATGTATTTGGAGTTAGCTTCCTATTCTCGTCCACTAATTGTCACTTCCAATAGGACATGCTAAGAGCCTCAAAATGAAGCACTTATGAGTTTTCTTTTCCAATCTCTTGTGGGCTTCTCTCAGTTTATCGCAAATGAACAATCATGTTGGAAGGGGCTCCGTCTGTTTAATGTCATTAGTGATTGTTTCATAAAACAAACAGCCGCTCCACCATTGTACTGCAGTTAATCTTAAATCTAAACGTGGCGGCACTCCGGGAGAGTCTCAAACATGGTTTGTGCTAACCAAGGCAGGTCTCTTAATCTATTGCAAGTCAAGGCGCTTATCTCTCTGCTCAGCTCAGAGCAATGATTTCTTTGTCCAAATACTAAACCAAACCCAGTTAATATTGTGCTTCTGGCCTTTTCCTGAAGATTTTTTTTTTTTTTTCAAATCACGGCCCAAAGCCTAAGGCATATTTATTTACTGCTGGTGCTATTTTATGAATATTTTTCAATGCGAGCAAAGTCAAACTATTACAGGTTAGTGCACAAGGATGTTTCAATGGACTTGTTCAGGCAGGTGAACTACACTACAGTAACTTCCAAGCCTCAGAGACTTACCAGCTTATTATGCTGGAAAATCATTCACTCTAGAATGAGCCCACATAAGGAGAACTTCTATAATAATAAAGCCCGTGTTAGTCAAGGACCTGATCCATCTAGGGGATGAACACCCTCAAAGTCTAGCAGCTTCGCTGGAAGCAGAGGGTGCTCTGCACCTCTTAGGAGCAAACCCTAACGCAGAAGTTATTGAAGAAAATTGTAGGGTACATGTACACAGCAGCTGGGAGGTATAATTCCCAGCTCTGGCAGACATACACATGCTAGCTCTTCTCAAGGTCATGCCTAAAAATAGCAGTATGGCAGCTCAGGCTAACCAAGCAATGGGGGTTGCCCATGTCACCGTGGCCACACTGCTGTTTTTCCCAGCTGCTGTGGAGACATACCCTATGTATGAATTCATAGCAATTTCCCAAGCCTCCTCATCAAATTTTCCTTCTTTAAAAAAATATGAACAAAGATACATAACATATCACGTTCAACACACCCTTAGATGAGTGCCAGCACGCACAAAACATCTTGAGCAGAACAGCTACTGCGCTTTAGAAATATATTTGTGCACGTAAGCAGAATTATCTGTTTTAGCTCTATTCTGACTTTTGATACCTCTGCCTGAGTTGATACATCTTGCTGAAGTCTAGAACAGATGACCAGTTCCTAAAAATTAGAACAAATGCACAGCTGTAGTCTAGCAATTGCAAAAGGAAAAAAACATTTTCTTTTGACGCAAGTGTAATCCAGACATGTGGGTCTGAGAGACTTCTCTGGACACTTCTCTGATGGCCTGTGCTAGTGAAACAATGGTTTCCTGCTGTAGGGAAGCCTGAAGCAGTTTTATGGCCTTGATGCTACCAATGCATTGTCCTCTTGGCCCTGAGGAGGAAAACCTTTGAAGATGGAGAAACACTGAGCTTTCACTCGCTGAGGGGGAAAAAAAAGTCAAGTAGGATTAGCCTTCACTTCTTTGAAAATTCTTAGAGGCAAATAAAAGCAGCAGCAAACTGGGAATGGTGGGCTGTATATACTGGGAGCACTTTGCAATGTGCCGTGATGATACTTATGCTTATATAGTTTATGCATAAACCCCTCCAGTTAAACTGAACAAGCAGGGCTATAGACATATGTCAATGTGTAGAACAGACGCAGCAATTTTTTTCTGGTAGCAATAAAAAACAAAAGGAAAAAAGTTCTATACATGAGCACTAGCTCCTTTGCAGTTTATCCCTGAGCTCTTGTATCAAAGTCCCTCGATAAACAAAAGAGCAATTGTCTTTTCTTCTCTTTCTTTTTTGGTACAGAAAAAAGAGGAGGGGAAAAATCAATTCAACTCAGGTTTTTCCACATCTTCATATCACTTCCCATCTCAACTGGATGGAGTTGAATTTCAATTAACTGGTAGGAATCCAAGTAAAGCCCGGCTGCCGTGTGCTCCTCCCGGTCATGCCCCATAATTGTAGAGGGACCTGCATTTTTCAGCCAATGACACGGCTTACAAAAATAGATACACTGAGTTATTTGATAAAGGAACCAAAGCGTGTCACTCCTGTTCGAGTGCCAAACAACATGAGAGCGAGTGAGATTGTGTTCAGATCCAAAACCTGCCAGGCTGATTTCACATAGAATGTTCTTGTGGTGGAAAAAAAGCAACCTCCACGTACAAGCCAGCCAACATAGTTTAGAATAGCTCATCTCAAAAGGGAAGTATCTGCCATATTTCCAATTCCCCACCCCCAAGAAATCTCTACTAATCCAATGGACAGCAAAAGTTGCTTCCCTGGCTATTTATCTCCTAAACACCTATTTTTATAGACTTTAAATACTGGCAGGTATTCCACTTTTACTCTATTTAGAGGCTATCTTGAGCTCCGTTTTAACCTCTTCATGTGCTCCACTGAGGATCAATTAAAGTATCGGTAAATGGAAAACACTGTTAAATGCAGAATTTTATATGGCAAAGATGTTCCTAACTTGGTTAAATTACACATTTTTTCTAGGTTTCTCTAGCTCATAGTTCCCCCCTTCCCCCTGTCCCACCCCGCACTTTACTTAAAGAACAGCAATTCGTTTAAGAAAGAGCATTTTTATCAAGGGGGTGATTCTTTAAATGAACTTTCTGAGCTGCTACTTGAATATCTATTGAACTATGGCTTAAACTATACAGAGTATAGTTATAGTATGGCTTAAACTATACAGAGTAAACTGAATGTTTGTACTTTTGGGTGGCACTATTTATTGTCAGTATCAACTATCAATATTGATTCTTGTCGCTTTTAAAAAAAATATTTTCTTTCCCTAGATTTATTTTCTGAAGTGCTTATCAAAGATACTCAAATCTGTAGTCATACAAACACAAATATTAGATGCTCTACAGCATTTAATATTTCCTGATAATGAGGGATATAATATTAATACTACAAGCCATATTTTTACAGCTCACATGTATGAGATTGCATGCATGGGTATATGTATACTCCTATAAATGTGTGTGTATAGTAGTAGCAGTATTGTATATTTATACTGCTACAGGTGTGCACAGTACTTTTGCAGATAACTAAAAATGCAGGCCACTGTTCTGAGGAGATTCTTCTAAAACACAGCTATGGTTATTTAATCTTGTATGCATTATATGAGAGATTGTTTCCGTGTTTATACCTCCATTTTGAAAGGGCCCTAGACTAGATAAAAATATGTGAAAAGACACATTAACAATAAAGTGCCATTTTTCCACTAGGGATGGATCATCCAGTTCTAACAACATACATCTGGCAAGAAGAGATATGACCTTCATCTCCATAGCTAACTCAGACCTTGCTTAGACTCAAATTGGGGAAATGAACCTTCCCCTTCAACATGCTAACTAGACAGATTGCCCTCCCCATGCCAGCCCCTTCTGATGGTTCACCTTCTCCAACTGCTATTTATGTGTGACATCGTGGCCTCCACTGAAGTCAATGACAAAATTCCCATTGACTTCAGTGGGGCCAGGATTTCACCCTGTATATCTCTTTCCAATATGAAAACAAACAAACAAAAAACCCTCTGATGATGGCCTTGTTCATACAGGTGAAATAGAAGGATGACACAGAGGGTTTTGCCTGTGTGGGTAGCAAAATGAAGAATGTCTAAAAGACCAGGGGCTTCAGTTTTACATTTACTTTAGTAACGAAACAAACTCATTTAGAAGATGCTGAAAACACAAAGCAATAATTTATGCCATGCTTTTTCTTAGTCTTCATAGAGGCCACTGTGCCTTCAAACAACTGGCTTACCAGGACCCAGGAATTGGCAGTTGTACAAAAAAGGCCCACCTTTCCATTTTCTTTTTGATGGCTCCTTTCTCTTTGCTCCTCTTCCTCCCTTTCCCATATGACTGCATAGCCATGTGTCGTCCGTCTCCTTTCTTGGTGAGTCTCTCTCTCTCTCTCTCTCTCTCTCTCTCTCTCTGTGTTTTTACCCCCCCCTCCCACCGCACCCCCTTTTCCTTCCTAATGGCCCCCATTATTCCTGTTTGGCCTCCCTATCGCCTCACCCTTTCCCTCCTTCGTAGCTCCCCCCTTTCTCCCTGTTCTTATGTGGCTTCCCCTCTTGCCCTCCTCTTCTCATGTGGTTGGCTCCCCTTTGCTCCCTAATGCTTCCTGCACCCCTCTTTTTTCTATCTGGTTCCTCCTTTCCTTATCCTTCTCCCTTCCAGTGAACCCCTTCTCTCTTGCTTCATGTCTATGTTGTTCCACTACTGCCTACCTGGTAACTTTCATTAACTCTGAACCAGGGATAGCCTAATTAACAACCTGCACTGACTCAACCAACTAGTCTGAAGCTCAGCATGTATATAATTTTTTTTTAAAAAAAAACAAAGGCACAGGAGCTGGCTAGAATTTCAAAGAGATCAATGATTTGTTTTTTAAAATAAGAGTATCAAGCAGGCAAAGAACGACCTGAGACCGCTGCCTAAAATGCCACCCTGATATGCTAATCTTAATGTAATCACCAATGCTGTTCTATCAACTCTTATGAAAAGGCCTGTTTAAACAACGAGATACAAGTCGTTTAAATAACGTAGACGCTGGGACTATGTAACAAAGGTGGGCGTACAGATCAGCCGCTGGCTTTGATTTCTGAAATATTGTAAACATGGAAAATAGAAGTAAATTCTACCCTTCTGATTAACACCAGGTCAGTTTACTTAATCAGATGCGTAATTTACACAGAGGAATGGAATACCCACAGGAAAACAGCTTGTTCACTATGCATCTAGGAAGGGAAGCGTGCTCTGAAATGCTCCTTCTCTCTGACTTTCCTGCCATTGGCCAAACAGCCTCACTACTGCAGTCTTCTCTGAGAAGTAGCTCCCTCTGGTCTGCACAATTAGTCAAAACCTTCAGTCTTCATGCAGTGAATGCCGACTGGAGGCGGGCCCGATAAATCACAATACAGTCCCCTTTAGACTATTTTAAAATACACAGGCTGAGGCCTTGTCTACACTAACAAAGTAAGTCGATGTAAGTTACACTAGTTACGGTACGTAAGTTTGGAGAGACTGGGTAATGGTGCTGTGCTGAAGGCTTCCGAACAGCACCACATTTTCTGATGGCTGTCTAGACTTTGCAGCTGGATCTTGAGATGTATAGTTCCACTGTAGCCTGCTCCCATCTTGCTCTTCTAGAATTGGTCAAGCTGTCTAATGTGTAGCGATGTCTGAGTCAACACTTTCGTCACATTGCTTGATAAGTTCTCCACACTCAACTATGCATGGAATGTAGATCTCATAACCCCCCCTTGGAATTGCCTTGATGGAAGCATTGTAATTAGCTTTTGTGAATCACATGTATGCTTCTTCAGTAGAGATGCTGCATGGGATACCGGTGATATAGTGATCAGTGAATTGTGCATAGCTGGGCCAGTTTGCTTTCCGATAATTCCAGAGAGGGGTTTTCTTGATGCTCACAATGAATATGATTACTGCAACTTTGGTTAAGGATCAGACGATGTTGACAACGTGGAAAGTTTTTCAATATCTTCCTATCGCACACCTTGTAAGTACCCTGCTTTGGCAGGGGAAACCAAAGCTGCAAGTAGCAGATCAAATCTTTCAGATCCTCACCAGCATGGACTCTCAGGGTATGTCTACACTGCAATGAAATACCTGCAGCTGGCCCATGTTAGCTGACTCTGGCTTACAAGGCTCAGGCTGCGGGGCTATAAAAGTGCAGTGTAGGCGTCCGGGCTTGGGCTGGAACCCAGCCTCTGGGACCCCTCCCCCTCACAGGATCCCAAAGCCTGGTCTCCATCCTGAGCCCGGACATTTACACTGCTATTTTATAGCCACACCGCCCAAGCCCTGCAAGGCAGAGTCAGCTGGCACAGGCCAGCTACAGGTGTTTTATTGCAGTATAGACATACCCTCAGACTTTTGAGATTGGGAGGGGGCAGAAATTGGAAGGGGAAGGGTGTAGCATTTGTGAATCCTGATTCTTGAAAGGGGCCAGGAGAGCTTATAATTTGTTTTTGTTTATTTATAAAATGTATTAATATTTTAGAGTGCAAATACCTTAGAGCACAAAGGAGAGGGTCAGTTTTCTATTTTAGAAATCTAAATAAATAAGTGTAGCCTTAGCAGCACTGGTATAATAAACTTCAGAGAAACATATTTAATCATGTAGAATTTCCAGCAGCTCAGGAACACAAAAGTCCAGGAGGATTAAGTGTCTCTGCTCATTGTGGCCACAATGGTGGGCCCATTGCATAGTAGTTGGTACAAAGCCAGAGTTCCAGGCCAGCAGAAATCTACTGTGGCATACAAGTTAATAGTAATAACTAAAACAAAACAAGAGGGTGGAAGTAAAAGGGGATTTTTCATGATTCTATTCTGTTGCAGTAAGGCAGCATTCTCAAGGGCACATTTGTTGTCAACTGCTACCGCAGCTCCAGATAAGATCATGGTGGAGGTTTTTCAAATTCATAAATATGAATTAAAATAGTCCAAACTTGACTTTTATGTTGATTTTACTTTCATGAGATTTTACTTTCAAACTATACAGCTGTACAACAGTTTCCCAGAAAGCATGCAGGTGGTGACAGTACAGTATTTGGCTCTATCCAATGGTTCCATCTCCTATTTTACACTTCAATCCAGTGGAGTGGTGTTTTATATCAGGAATAAATATCTGTCAGCATTTGGAAAGTTCTGTTTTTTAAAATAGGTGCCTTCCAGAAAGTTCTGATCTAAAACACCAAAGTTCCAATTAGGGAAAGAAAAAATGCTCAGAAAAATGTAAAAAGATGTGTGTTAGTATTGTTATCACACTTCCTTTATACTTTTTAATTCTAAATCCGTACAAGAGATGCACAGTAGTTACATAATTTCCCCCTGTACCTTATTTCAGAACCACACAGATTTTCTAACCAAGTTAAAATATTTAACTGCACACAATTGCCTACTGCAATACAGCCAGCCTTTCAGAGCTCCAAAACTAAACCCTCACGCCATAAAAAGGGACTGCTGTATGAAAACATGGGGTGAAATTCTGCAGTGCTTAAATCAAGCAAAACTCTCACAGGTGCTAAGATACTACAATGATAAGGAGCTAAGATTGATGTTAATGAGTTTTGACGGATGGAGGAGTACAGAATCAGTCCCATAGTTAATATTTGAGGCAAGCTTTAATTAGATACATTAAGGAGGAACAGGCCTTTAGTCATGTTGTGCATCCATTTCCAGAATGCAATCACCACCCTGACACAGTATCCTGTAAAAATAAGAAAAGTCCATATTTACTTCAGATGCATTAGTCCCAGTGACCTATAGAACAACATTGTATTTTTCCCCATATTTTAAGTCTAGGAAACACTGCAAACTTGCCATTATCAGAGGGAACTTGGGAGTTACCGGGATCAGGGTGGGGCTTGTTGGTTAAAGTCTGGAGCTACATGAAGGAAATGTAATTAATTTGCTGTAGCAATAATAATGGAAAATAAAGAAACTATGACATTATCCCTGATCTCTCTCTCTCTCTTTTTTTTTTTTTTTTGAGAAGCCGTAAAGGGCAGGATGAGTAAGTGGGAATAGGAAATAAATAATAGCAACATACCTAATAATAAATAGAAATAGTAATTCCTTGCATTTATAGAGCACTTTTCATCTGAGGAGCTCAAGGCACCAAAGCAATAGAAAAGTCAGCAATAGACCTAATGCCTTTTGCATCCCAAATGTGCTCCTGAACCTGGCTAGCTTGCTCTTTAGTTTTAAACGCTAATTTAATTTCCACTAGAGATGCAGTGAATTACACTGATCTAATTTAAGCATCAGTGAACTTTATTAACCTCCTAGGATTGCCTAGATTTACAGCGCCTTATTTTGGGACTGTTCGTCGACACTCTGAGTCCCCTTGAAGAATTTTCAACAGCAGGGGGTGGTCACCTCCTTTAGAGAATTTTCAGATCTGATAGAGAGAGAGAGAGAGAATGATAATTATTTATAGGCTACAGGCAGTTCTGTAGTGCTGCCGCAGAGGCTAAAGGAAGCAGTTAGTGGGAGAAACAACACAGGGACAAATATTGTGAGGGGTATATTCTCCCCTGTATGATGCACGCTCACATTAGTGTTATTAAGTGATACACATGCATCAACGGGTGAGTATAACACTGACAGTCTCCAGAGGCAGTTCAATATCCAGACCTAGATCTCTCCTGAGCAGAAAAGGTAAATTGGGCCACAGGATACATGTGATGGGGGGGTCCCGTCCATTGGGAATTAGGCTAAAATGACAAATATCATTTTATTTAGGCCCTCAAGGTGGACTTGAACTCTGGATCCCAGAGGTGAAATGGTTTATTCAGTATTCTTTTCTCTCCTTTCACAAACTGTTTCCAGTATATAGAGAGGGAGAAGTGTGACAACTGTGGGTAACAACCTAGTATTGACATTTCACTTTGCTGGTTTCATAATTTTCCAAGGTTTTATGTTTACATTACTATTATTTATATTGCAGTAGCATGTAGGAGCCCTAGTCATGGACCAGGACCCTACTGTGCTAGGCACTGTACAAACACACAACAAAGAGAAGGACCCTGCCCCAAAGACCTTATACAATGGAACATCAATGTGAGCCCCTGCTGGACATCAATAGCAACTAAAGTAGCAATATTAGCCAACTAGCAGGCACATAGGAATGGCCATACTGAATCAGACCCTTGATCTACTTGTTCAGTATCCCATCTTTGAGTGTGATCAGAATCAGTTTCCCCCACAGGAAGGTGCAAGAAATCTTGCAGTGTGCAGCAATGGGATAATCTGCCCCCTAGGAAAATGTCCTCCAAAATTAGCATGACGTTTGCATCCCTTTAACTACTCTGGATATTCTCATCCATATAGCTTCCAGTCCCTCTTTTGAATCTTCCTAAGTTTTTGGCCTCAACAAAATTCTGTGACAATGCGGTCCACTGCCTAATTATGCATCATGTAAAAAAGCATTTCCTTCCACTTTTACATTTGCCACATTTCACTACATTTCCCCGTGTTCTTGTATCATGATACAGACAGCAAAGAAGTTCCCAAACTAATTCTAACATTCATTATTTAGCATATTCTTATCATGTCCCCTTTTAGTCATCTCCTCGCTAAGGTAAGCAATCCTATTCTTTTCGGTTTCTCTGTATATGCAAGCTTTTCCATACCCCTTGTCATACTTTTGCCCATCTCTGAACCCTTTGTAAATCTGTAATATCTTTCTTGAGATGGTGTGACCGTACTGATGAGGCTGTAGCACTGATTTACATAATAACATAATAACATTTTCCATATTATTCTTCATCCCATTCCTTATGTATCCTTAAATTTCAGTTGCTTTTCTAACTGCAGCTCTACACTGAACGGAGGTCTTCATTGAGCTGTCAATAGTGATGGCTGGTCCCTTTCCTGAGTTGATGCAGTTAATTTAGAGTCCAATCAGGCAGATGAACAGTGCAATTTTTTCCTTCCAATGTGCATTACTTTGCATTTATCAACAATGAATTTCATCTGTCATAGTGTTACCATTTACCTAGCTTGGATAAGTCTCTCTAAAATTCAAGTCTTCTTGAGACTCGACTAACCTAATAGTGTGTCATCTGCTAATTTTCTCATTTCACTGCTCACCCCTTTTTACAGATATGTTAAATACAATACATGGGTAGCAGCTTCCTTCCACTGCCAACATGCCTGTAGGTCTCATCTTCTGGGGTGAGAAGGCAGCCTGGGGTGAGAAGGCAGCCTAATGTTCGTGACCTTGTAGTCCTTGGCCTCTCTTCTGAGACTGCCACAAACTGGACCACTTCACACAATCACCCACCTCAGTTGGCAATGATTTTCCCTCATTACCAACCTGTGCTGAATTTCAAATGAAGAGGGGAATGGCTCCGTGGGCCACACTGCTGGAGTAATAGTGTACGCCCACTGAATCTACATGCCAGATTTTGATCTCAATTACATGGGTGTAAGTCAAGTAGAGTAAATTCAGGACAATGGAATGACACCAGGATTTACACCACTGTAAAAGAGATCAAAATCTGTCCCAATGGAGTTGCACCTGCTTTTACCATTGATGAATTTGATCCCATATCTCACTGCCAAAACCCTGTATCCTCAGCTCCCCTGCTAGCTTCATTTTAAGTCAAAAAAGCTGCTCCCTGGACTGATACCCTGTAGAACTAGAGTAAGCTGTGGGTGGTGGTGTAGGGATCAGGTGGATGTAACAGTTTAATCTTAGTTGCACCATCACGTTGTGTCACTGACAATTCATCACGCTGTGTTACATAACTAAGTGTATGAATTACGAAGCAGTCATCAAGTGCTAATAGTAGCCTGCACTGAATATCAGTTACCTTGTATTCCTATTCCACTGGTTTCCCAAGTTTGGGGTGGGGGGGGAAGAGATTTGATTTAAAGATTTCATTTATTTTGAAATTTTAAAAATGTTTCTTTTTTCAACTAGCTCTGCTGCTTTGCATAAATGACTCCCACAAATTATCTTTTTGAAATAGTTTCAATTAATTTAGTAGCATCATCAAAGGCTCTGATGCAAAACAGAACTTAATCCCCCCCCCAAGACAACCGGTTTCTCTGCACTGCTCGGTCATTCTCTTCACAGCTTGGCCTTTGCACAAAGGAGCAGCTAACTAGTTACATACACCGAAATAAAAACCAGCCCAGTTTTCAGGCAAATCCCTAATGTACTCCCTGACAAGACCCCTGCAATCTTCATTTTTAAAGTTGCAGTAAACCCAACAGACTGTCTGTGATTTCTGGGAAAGGGCCATGGGGGCCACATGAACTTAAAAACACAAAATACCCTGGTGCCTTTCAGGAAACAATATGCTCATACTCCAGAGCACACGACATTTTGAATATAGAGAAGCTGAGAGAAGCTGCCAAATCTGGTGAGACTTATAACGTTACAAACACAGACCGAGTGGCCAGGTGTTTGGGAGCTCTAGTGAGACAGGGAATTTGAATGGCCCTGTTGGGAAAGTGGGTGGTTTTGAGGAAAGTGTCTATTGCAGATATGGTGGCGGGAGAGTCGTCGAATAACAAGAGCCTTAGAAAAGTTGCATAGAGGGATGAAAATGCAGGAACCCGGTTAGATTTTGGTGGGAGGAAGACACTGAAGGGAAGACTTTGTTCTGCTGAAGTGAAGACAAGAGACTGCAGCGAAGCAGGGAGTGTAGGAATACTGGGGATATAGCTATTCTCTGGAAGGAAGTGGGAAGCCAGGGGACTATTAAAGAAACTGCAGAGAAAGAGGGATAAGGAACCTCAAAAGGTTCCGATTAGCATCTAAACTCTTTGGTACCCCATTTAAAAAACAAAGCTCCAAATCTTTTGAAGTTCATCCAACAACACTTTGCAGACTTAGTTATTCTTGCCCTTCCATATCAAAATATTTCACCACTATGACTCATTGTAGCCTTTTCGCTTCACCTACAGGGCCAAAGCCTGCACTCCTTACTCAAGCAAACTCCCACGGGAGTTTTGTCTGAGTAAGGACTTTTGGACTGGACCCAGGGCTTATTACCAGTGATGTGGCATTTTGTAATATATTTGCATGACAGATGCTTTAGGATGACCAAAAAATAAAAAGATGAAAAGGGAAAGAAACGTGCTGCAGACATATTACAGAATATGAAAGTTCTTCAGGCCCAGTATCATGTCAAGGGAGCTCTTACAAGTTAGCAGCGTATTATGTATTAGTCTAACATGCTTTCTTCACAGCATCAATTGTTATACTGTGGATATGAACATTAAGTGCTAATTAAGGTCTGTAGTGATGGGTGTGTGGAGGGAGACACATTGCAGAGGGAGCCCCAGGAGCAGTTCTGACTGACTCAGCCTCGCTGCTCCTTGCTCCCTTTGGGAAGGCTAAGTCCACTAGCCATATAGTCCTAATGCAGTGCTGGTGCTCTCCAGTAAAGTGCACAGGGAACAGTGCAGGGGTAGTAGGATCTAAATCTCCCTCCCACTTTGTGCAGTGATGTTGGGCTGTTCAGAATCTGTCCCTAACACAATAACAAGTACACGAATAGCAAAGATCTAAAAAAATCCAATTCACAGTAAAATTCCTCATTGCTCGTGTTCCAGCCCGGGATGCAACTAGGCAGTTTTACTTTTCATATAAATCCCACAGAGGACTATGGCCCATATAAGGAATTCTAAGCTTAAGAGATGTTATTTGAAAAAACATAGCTGTTTTTAAGGGTCTCTGTGTCAAGGGCAATGACATGGTCAAAATCCCACCTAGCCTGTTTCACAGTTTCCGTTCCACATCTTGCAAGTTGACCATACAGGAAAATTTATTCTGAGCATTGCAGTGCCATGACGTTGCCTCACTACACAGCTTTGCAACACAACAGCATTGCATCGTGACCTCATTGCATCACGTCAATGTGCCATATCCAACAGACACTATGTCCTCATGTACTTACAAAACTCATTTCATGAAAGGGCAGATGTCACAACAGTTTAATGAGGCACCATCGCAAAGTGTCGTAATTATGTCCTTATGTCAAGGACAAAAATAAATAGATGGAAGCCTTTTTGTCTACTGAACCACCCATGATAAACTCAGGGTGCTTATTTTGATAATGACTGCAGAGTGTTGCATGCACATGATTTGGACACAAGTATCCACATTACCCTGTCTGTTCAATTTGCCTCCTTAGCTCAGCTCTTATACACAAGCCAGAAAGCAAAATTTACCAAAATCTAGGGTGACCAGACGTCCCGATTTTATAGGGACAGTCCCGATTTTGGGGTATTTTTCTTATATAGGCTCCTATTACCCCCACCCCTCCACCCCCGTCCTGATTTTTCATATTTGCTGTCTGGTCACCCTACCAAATCCCATTCACAGGAAGAATGAACCAAAACAAAGCTGGCAAGTCAATTTTTAATGCTGCTAGTCTTGGCTCTGGGCCTATAAGCTATGAGAGGCAGTAGCGTAGCCATGGGGGGAACAGGTGGAGTGGTCGCTCCCCGTGAGCAGAAGCGGTGCCTTAAAAAGGAAGCGATGCTTCTTTTTAAGCGCCGCTTTTTGAACTCACCCGGCGGCGCTCCGTGTCTTCGGCGGCATTTCGGCGGCGGGTACCACCGAAGACCCGGAGTGAGTGAGGGAGGACCCGCCACCGAAGTGCCGCCGGGTGAGTACAGGGGGAGGCGCCTCTTTATAGCGCTGCTCCCCCTGCGCTCCGGACCTGGCTACGCTACTGATGGGAGGCCCCAAATATTCCATCTATATCAAGTAAACCTTTCTTTAATACGGCCTTGAAACTTAAAGCCAGTTGTTTCAAGTATTTTTTTTAAAAGGTGTTGTTTGCCTAGACCTCTGACATTAATATTCATAGTTAAGATTTTAAACTCCTTGATTTATGATGGAAACACTTACAGATCCTTAGCAATAGTGCCAGATCTTTAACTCTACTGGTGCTAGGAAGTGCAGCTAAATTCCTTTAAAAAAATAGCAAAGAACATTGCACTTGCTAGGAGATGACTGAGTAACTCATTCACGGCTGTGCCACTTATGAGTAATGGCATGATTCCCTCATTCTTTGACTGTTAAGTATTTTCTCTCTGTCTCTGTCTTTGCCTGTATATATTAATATATAATCTCCATTTTGGTTATCAAGATGCATGCAAACAATATCTGGTGTTCTTCATGGAAGAAAAAGAACATTTTAGGCAGCTACTGAGAAATTAACTTTGCAGTCAAGGTTCTGACCTCTTCATTTACTGGAATCAATATGCATAATTTCCAAACTACCTTTATTTTACTGTTTGTTTAAAAAAAGTTAGAGTATAACTGAAGAATTAGGTCAGTTTCATTAGAACTTCTAAGTAAGCAGTTCTCTCTTTAAAAAAACACTGGCTCTGCTTTTAAGAATATTCCAAGATTGATTTTGTCAATAGAGTTCAGAACAGGGCTAATGATTATCATTAAAGAAAGCCCAGAGTGATTTTAGGAACTTATCTTTCTGTATTTTATTCCTTTTATCAAATGGTGAGATCTTGGAAGGAAGTCACTTCAGACAACAATTCAGGTTAAAAAAGAGAGAGACAGAGAGAGAGAGAGACAGAGAGAGAGAGAGGAAATTTTCCATAAGAGGAAAAAAATACTTTAGATTTTTTTTTTTAAGCAGCGGGTGGGGAGAGAGGAGGTTGTTCACTTTGGAAGATGATAAAACAAACTCTGCAAATAATATTAATGTACTATTCCCTTATGGCAAACTAATATGAAATGTTAAGAAAGAAGGAGGCAAAGAAGAACGTTAGCACATACACCCTAAAATATTTTCCTTCATAATTCTATTGCTCCAATTACTGCCTTTAGTAGTTCAATCCACATACATTATTAACTGTTCTCACTAAAGAAATGCTGCCTAAATTCCTAGAGCGCCTGGCCCTTTCCTTAGCTACAGCTCCTGTCCCCTTGTTTTTATATTTGACACTAGCTCAAATTGCCTTGTAGAGTCTATCCACTCTACTCCTTGGAAAAGTTTCTCTTGCAGACCTAATGTCTCCTTTGCTGACCTTTCTTATTACGTCTCAGTATTTATCATAACCTCTTTGTTTACTCTTTCTCTCACAGTTTTACCTTTGCTTTTCTTACAATTTCTTAAACTCTTCATTTTAGCTTTCCAATCCCCTTTACCCCATTAGAACCCAGTCTTGCAAGAGACTGAGCACCCTAAATTCCCTCTGATTTCAAAGGGAGTTGAAGACACTCACTGGATTAGGCTCTTATATTATGTACACATTGTTACCCGTTCTTATTTTTTGGATGACAAATTTGCACTTTTCATCTGCTTTATCTCATTTTAATTTTTGCTGAACGTATTACCAGTGGCTACTCACACAGTCCTTGGGTGCATATTTTCCTTGAACACCTGCCATTTCTTCTCTGTGGCTTTTCTTTGGATTTCTTTCTATTTAATCAAATACTTCCTGCCTTCCTCCAAAATTCACTAGGACCAATTTTCCCTGAAGCACTCCAGGCCACATTGTCAGTAGTATTTTGTAAATCTTGTGAGTGGAAATAAAAAAGAAAGAGTTGCTAGATGTGGAAATACTCAATGGGGCATAGAAACACGGGGGCATTGAGCACACAAAATGGACAGAATGGAGTGACTGTGCTAAGGAGAAAAACAACCACTCATTATGGTCCCCCTCCATTGGATAGCAACTTCTTTCCTCTCTGCATCCACAGCAATGGAGGCCTGCTTTGCAAGGCCATAGGGAAAGATGAAGACACTGTTACAGTCACCTTATGGGACATGTTCCCCCATGAAGTTCATGAGGACCCTGGTACTCTAGCAGTGTCAATCAATTCCCATATGTTGCTTTTTACTCCCATGATAGAGTATGTCCACACAAAGGAGTAAGCACCAGTCAACGCTCTGGGTGTGTCAAGAGCTGGAAAATGTGTGGAGACAGGGTCTGGATATGAGGAAACCCCAAAATCCATGCAGTTTCCCCTTGTGGGATCCAGGTTCTGCAATTATTGCAGCCAAATCCCCCTCTTAAGTCTACAACATCAGAGTCCTCCCATCTAGAAGGGACATTAGCCAAAAAATGGTAAAAGCCAGAGGCTAAAAATCTGTCCATACTTCCCACCCCTTTTAATGGTGCAAGGTAGCATGTGGGCCCAGATTCAGGTCACCATGCCCACAAATGTGTTGCTCAGTTTATTGCTCCACTTTGTGTGTCCCAGTTCATATCCTGGCAGTTGAAATCTCCCATAATTACTTAGTTTGTTCTTTTAATAAATCTTTTTGATTCCTTTTATTTCCTTACCACACTATCTCAGTTACTTAGATATTTCCCTTTTCATATAAGAATACTCCTCCTCACTATTGCCTTCTTCTTTGATCTCCTCTAAAGAGTCTGAAATTACTGACTAGCCACAACTGTGCTGATTTTCCTGCTTGCAAAACAAATGAACTATACATTTCTGAATTCAGGAAGAAGGTAAACTCCATGAAGCCTCAAGGATTTGCCCAATTTTCAAAAAGCAAATCGGTCATAGGGTGAGATCTTGGCCCCACTGATATCAATGGCAAAACTCTCATTTATTTCAATGGGGTCAGGATTCCACCCAGAGCATCCGTTTCCTTGCAAAATCCCTGCTTTTCCTAAATCCAAGGTAGTCATATATAAAGGAGATTATTTTATCAATGTTTTAGTGAATATACTCCTTTTTAATGAGATTTATAAAATAGTTTTATTACTTTTGGCCCCAGATTAAAAATAAAACATTCCAGTTTGTTATTCCCTATGTTATTAGTTTGAGGGAAAGCTTTTTTGGCCAGTATCATTTAACAATAAAAATAAAAATCTCACTCAAGTGAACATTGAATAATTCATGAGCTCTGATTTTACATTATTTTGGCATCTTTCTCTTTTTTAAATGGCCATCGCTGTGTCTGTCCCTAAACAACAGTTCTTAGCTGTTTTCACCTTGGATTGCTGTGTATGTGCTGATTATATTTTCAAAATGTGCCTTCTGAGAAGATGCTCTGAGCAAATTGTACAAACATTCACTCCCAAAGGTTAAAAAAAAAAAGTGCTGAGGAAACCTTCTGCCAGAATTTGGAAGTACTGCTTTTATAATTATGAAGTTTCCTTTCACTTTTAAATCTAGCTTTAAACCAACGATCTAACACTGTGGCAGCAAAACAGTGCCACTGGAGTAGCAGGGCTTCTAATGTGCATGTTGTCACACAGTGTTTTTAATTTAAAAGCACAGACCATATTACCCTTTAAGATACAATTAAAACAGCAAATATGATTTGATTTATTAAAAGTCACTAATGGGCAATGCTAGCCAGCTGCGTTCAATCTACAAGAGAAAGAATGATGGATGAATGGATGGATTCATAGTTCACTCAGCAACCAATCCATACAACCGCTTTAGTGGCAGGTTTGTGGGAAGTAGTGCAGTCAGACAAGATAAAATAAAAATAAATAAATAAATAATAAATAAAATAATAATAATAATAATAAATACTTTGTACTTCTACAGTATTTTTCACATCAGTATTTCAAATAACTTTACAGACACTTAATGAAGCCTCAACATCTACTTGAGGTAGGTCAATGTTGTTCTGCATACGGGTAAACGGACATACAAAAAAAGGTTGCGTGACTCGTTCAAGGTCACACAGTGAGTCAGTGGCAGAGCCAGGAACAACTTCCAGTAAACTTGACTCTCAGTAGCCTGATTTAACCACTAGATAATGAATGTTCCCTTCCTGTCAGTGACATTATACTAGGAACAGTGATTGCAGCCATTTTGGAAAGAAGCAGGTAAAACGCTACCAAAATAGATGAAAATGAAAACTAGAGAGAATATATAAAGAAATAAAAATGTATACTCTCTCCCCTCCAAAAATTATTTGGAAAAACTGACTATACACAAGTAAGCAGGTCTATTAGATTTTTTTTAGTTCATTAAGAGTGCTTCCTTTTTTTAAATTGAAGACTACCATTATTTTACTGGATTCCTAAAATACAAGTCCTTAGCAAATCTTTTATGTTAGTGACTGGATTTGTAAACCAAACCATTGTGGCAACATTTTTCAAATGTTTTGCATGTGTGTGGAGTGGGGGGAAAAAAACAGATGGAGAATACTATAATGAATTGAAATGTTCTATTTAAAAACTGTTTGTCAGCTGTAGTTAAGTTGACACTGTCAGCATGGCAACAAATCACAACACTTTGCCTGTTATGCTGCATGCTCAAGTTTGCTACAAAGAGTTGAGTTGTTGGAAATTTGAGGTTTTTGGGCAGCTTAGCAAGTAGCAAGTAGAACCACACAACAGGCAGTGGCTAATTCAGCTTTCTAAAGCAAACAGAATGGTACAGGAAAATGCCATGGGTTTATTTGTTTTTATAATAAACTGATTGTTACCTCTATTATGCTGTACCCAGATTAAAAAATAAATAAAACTAAACCAGTCTACATAAACAAAATAATTTAAAACTACAAAAAAGGGGCTTAGGTCATTGATAATGGCCTACAGACTCTTTCAACTCAAGGTCACTCGCTCAAATCAAGTTCATTCTAGATGTAATTCAAAGTCATTACCATCTGATTGCTGTTCAAATTGCAGCCTATGTAAAATGCACTTTTGGTCTCTTTGCAGTCCCTAGCGGACTGGAGCTCACACACACACACTCAACCCCCACACCATTTCAACTGGTGCCTTTGTTGACATGTCAGGACTATCAGTTTGGGACCTTTCGTCACCACTAAAGGATTTTTTTTTAAAGAGAAAAAAGACAATGTACCTACTTTTAGTGTAATGTCCTAATAGGAGACATGTGAATCTTTGTAGTGGAAGAAAGAGTAAGAGCATAGTTCAAAGCAATGGAGAATCAGGTCCATGAACTCTGGCCCGAAATTTAACCCAAACCTGGATCCAGACACCAACGCTTGGCCCACCAGTAGTTACAATTATTAAAGATTATGGAATATATTGCAGAATGTACCAACATTTTCCCAAATTCAGACTCATGCTGTCTTCTTACAAGAGACTTTTGTAACTTCAGAGGCATACTACTTTGATACACTCCGCAATCCTAAACAACTCTGGATTAATTCAAATGTGGGGTTTTTTTAAGTTTACTTTTTTTTTGCATTCGTTATAGGTAAGCAAGGTAAAAAATAAGGCATGAAGAGCAAGAAATACAAAAGACTGATGTTTTCTGATACCACAAGTAACTCCACTGGAACCAATGGAGCAATGTTTGTGTAAAAATAGTGCAAATGAGAGGAGAATAAGGCCCAAATACTCTCTATTTGGTCCTAATTATGCCCCTTTTGGGTGAAGGGGGGAGAGAAATGTGTGAAAAACAGCCTATTCAATAGACCATAAATAATGAAAATAGCCCTACAGAGCTCACAACCTCATATGGCAATAGCTGTTCAAAACCAGCACCATTATTAAACACCTTAGCAGATGCAGAGTACTATTTTTCCTATGCTTTTTATTTTATTATATTTCATTTTTTAAATCTTCCCAGAACTATTTGCAATAGTTTTGGGCCTGGATATATTTTTTTTTCCAGTTCTCATGCACAAAGATACAGAATGTCATGAATGAAAATCAGACATAGGTTTTAACAGCAAGGACTTGATTTATTAATGCTTTAAACAAGTTTCATGCATTAAAGATCCCTGTACAGAACATGACATGTTCTTTCTTTAAAAACAGCTACACACTTTAAGACAAGTGACATGATCCAAATGGTCTAGGCTCACTTTGATGGCTATTCTAATGCAGAACAGGAATGTCTACCTGAGTATTCGTGTATATCATTGCTTTAAACAAAGGGGGGAAAGGGGAGCAAAAACAAAGTTTAGTTAAAATGAAGTATCCTTCCCGCAAAACTTCAACTTTCATCGCACCTTCTGTATTGACTGCCATCTCTCAGGACGAGGAGAGCATTCATTAAACATCTATCCCATTCAGAGCTGAAATTCTACCTTTGTTAAGTATCTATTCTGTTAAGAGTCTGATGCAAAGTCCACTGAATTCAATGGAAAGACCTCCATTGACTTCATTTGGCTTTGGAACTGTGGTAATTATGTGGAATAAATCACAAAGTAACAGCACAAAATACTACTACTAGACATTTTTATGGAGAGAAAGAGTAAAGGATAGAGAGAAAACCACAGAGACAGAGGAACACAATGGTATGATACAGGGTGCAGATGAAACAATATTTGTAATTGGTATAACACCTTTCTTGAAAAAAATCTCAAAGGATGTCACAAAAACATATCAATCACATATTTTATATGTTAGTGTTAATATAGTATAAATACACAAAAACAGGAAACTCAGAATTTAATGTAAAGATGAAAAAGTGCTATCATCTTAACTCTGTTCCTTTGCATATGGATGATGATAGTCTTATAATTATATGATCATGTTATATCTTAATATGTATGTATATCCAAAGTTATAGAAAAAAATAAAATAGAATACAATGTTTCATTATCAGCGTATATCAAGACTGTCATAGATCACATGTATAAGTGGTAGGATTAGGTAGTGCATTCATTCTGAACTTGCACATTTACTGACCTCAATCTTACTATTGTACTCACGTTTTGTTTTTTGCATCTAGCTTCAATCAGTCTTAGAAAATAGGCAAACGCTCCCACTTGCTGAATATAAACAATCAGACCTTTAAAAGTGCGGGGTTGATGTTCTTCAAACTAGGTTTGTTTCTTAAATCTCAGTCCAATATACACAACAAACCATGTCTGAAGAACATCACTTCAGTACTTTTAAAACAATGAATGTTTGAAGGCTAAACCAGTTTTGAAAAGTCCACATTTCACTAGCTGCACTTATTTCCAAATTTAGGGCCAGATTCTGTGCAGTTGAGCAGTACCTTACTCCACATGCCGTCATACTGAAATAAAACAAAGTTTTCTGAGGGTCACAGTGTGGCCCAGCTTGCATGACCGCACAAAGAAGTAATGTGGCCATAATAAGCTCTCTTGCACTAGTAACGCAGATAGCAGGCAGCAGCACAAAGAGAGAAGCCTCTGTGGGACTGCTAGTTCCCATCCCTGTGCAAGTGGACAGGAGTAAACCAGGCAAGGGCTGGGCAAGAAGCTTGGTTCACTCCACCAACACATCAGCTAGTGCAGCTATCCCAATTTGGGGAAGGAAGTTCTCTGCACCAGGTACAGAATGGATGGGAGAATCTAGCTTTTAGCAACCAGGGCAAAAACCGTATGCTCATTTTTTGATGCAGCCAAAGGTTCATTAAGGAGTGAGGGTAAATATACTTTTTGTTCTTGAGTGCCAATGTGGTTCAGTGGATAGGCTACAGAAGAGCTGGGTTCTAGTCCCTGCTCTGACTCTGACCTGCTGTGCGAGTTCTGGCAAACCACTTCCCTCCCTTTGATAAAGCTCTTTGAGATCTCCATATGAAAAGCACTATATTTAAGTGCTAAGTATTATTCCAAAGGAAAAGAAAATTTCTGACTGATCATTCCTCCAGTGCAAGTCTTTTTTTCTCCCCATACGAGGGCTTCTCCCTTCCTTAGGGCACACATTACGTTGTCCTCTCTCACTTGGAGAACGCTCAGGTAAGATTCCCTTGGGAGTCTGTCAATTCAGTTCTTAGTTTGGTTACAGGGATTGCTGCAAGGCAACCTGAATATTCCTTTTCCCAGGAGCACAGCAAACTGATCTCAGCTACAACTTGATCAACCCAATCATGATCTCAGTTACCTCAGTGTAAATATGAAGTAGCTCCAATGAAATTAACGGCGTCACTTTGGACTCACACCTATGTAAATGAGACCAGAATGTGGAGGTCAGAGACTAGGCCCCTTAAGTGCTTAACTTAAAGACTATCTTTCTTGCTGTTTCTTTCTCTTCCCCTTCTGTTTCCTCCCTGTCCCTCTGTGCTCATCACTTCCCCTCTGTCCTCTTTCCTTTCCCTGCTATGTCCCCTTTCAGGTTCAACTTGTCTGCTCCCTTCTCCTGACATCTCTCCCGCCTCAAACTCCTCCACAAATGCAGACCTGCATGATCTCATTCCTGTCCTCTGCATCCACTCCTCCCCACAGACACCGACAATGAAGACAAGAACATAAGAATGGCCATAGTGGATCAGACCAAAGGTCCATCTAGCCCAGTATCCTGTCTTCCAACAGTGGCCAATGCCAGGTGCCCCAGAGGGACTGAACAGAACAGGTAATCATCAAGTGATCCATTCCCTGTCACCCATTCCCAGCTTCTGGCAAACAGAGGGTAGGGACACCATCCCTGCCCATCCTGGCTAATAGCCATTGATGGACCCATCCTCCAATAATTTATCTAGTTCTTTTTTGAACCCTGTTATAGTCTTGGCCTTCACAACACTCTCTGGCAAAGAGTTCCACCGGTTGACTGTGCGTTGTGTGAAGAAATACTTTCTTTCGTTTGTTTGTTTGTTTGTTTTAAACTTGCTGCCTATTAATTTCATTGGGTGACCCCTAGTTCTTGTGTTATGAGAAGGAGTAAATAACACTTCCTTATTTACTTTCTCCACACCAGTCATGATTTTATAGACCTCGATCATATCTCCCATTAGTCGTCTCTTTTCCAAGCTGAAAAGTCCCAGTCTTATTAATCTTCTTCTCATACGGAAACCGTTCCATGCCCCTAATCATTCTGTTGCCCTTTTCTGAACTTTTCCAATTCCAACACATCTTTTTTGAGATGGGGCAACCACATCTGCATGCAGTATTCAAGATATGGGCGTACAATGGATTTATATAGAGGCAATATGATATTTTCTGTCTTATTATCTATCCCTTTCTCAATGATTTCCAACATTCTGTTCACTTTTTTGACTGCCGCTGCACATTGAATGGATGTTTCCAGAGAACCATCCACAATGACTCCAAAATCTCTTTCTTGAGTGGTAACAGCTACTTTAGACCCCATCATTTCATATGTATAGTTGGGATTAAGACAGCTGCTTCAAGCAAAGGTCAGCTGGCTCCACTTCTCTGAATTCAATGGAGTTGAGGAAAACATACCATGTCAACACCCTGGGCCAGATCCTCAGTTGGTGTCAATCAGCATGGTTCCACTGAAGTCAATGGAGCTACACCAATTTAGACCAGCTGAGGAACTGGCCCATTGGCTAGAACAGTCATTTTCATCACTGTCCTCATGACAACCAGAATCCAGGTCGTCAGCATGGCAATGAAAGAGACTTCATATGCCAGTGATTCGCCCGGTTCATCAGAGAATTGGGTGGGAGAAAACAACGAGCAGTGTGAAATAAACACAGTCACCAGTGAAGAAAGGCCAATGTACTATCCTAAGTTTGTGTGCGAATAAAACTCCTGGTAAATTCAGAAATGTGAGGCAATCTTAATCACGGGCCAAATTGTGAGATTTTTAGCCCAGTTTTTACTCAATCCTTACTTAGGCAAACTTCTACAGAAGGACTTGGCCTACAGGAAGGAAAAGTGGCTTTTTCACCACTGTGTCAACAGAGGTTTTATCACTATTCTAAATCTATGTCTTTAATCCAAAGTGAACATATGTGACCACGCTTTAAGAGTGAGGGACAATGATAGAACCCAATAACATTCTAATAGTTATGTTTAAAGCCAAACTCTTGTCTCTCCCATTCAGAAGATCTTTCATAAAGCTCAGCAGAGGAAGAACTGTTTTGGGTAGACTGACAATTAGCATGTTGTCAGTATTATTTGTGATCTCTGTGGAGCTATCATGCATGATTTGCTAAATCTCTAATTTCACATCATATGCCATAACTATTCCTCACTTGTCCACCCCTAGCCTAAGCAAGGACTGAGGAAAGTCTTAATAGTACGTAATGCAGAAAAAGTAAGTGATACCAGAGTAATTTATTGTCTTTCCTTCTCTCTTACTATTTCTCTAAATGTGTTCCCAAGGTTGCTGCCAGGATGTTTTGGTAGAGTAAATGGGGGAGGGGAGATAAGAATAGATACTGTTGCTGGTTATTTATAGCCTTTACCCAGAGTTTCAGAAACAAATATGCAGAGGATGAGGGCAAGGGTACTGTCTGTAAATTTGAAAGTAAGCTAAAATAAACCCTTGTATACAGCTCTCTGGTGGATTTTCGAAGGTTAAATAAATGATATTTAACAGTCTTCTGCTGGAAAATCTCTCCCTGAGACCAAAGCTACAGGCAATGTGAAAAGCAATCCAAAGCAGCCTCACAATTAATAAGCCATCCTGCAAGAATCTTAGAATTTCTTACACAAAGCCTGTAACATGTTCACACATTACATGCTTAAAAAGGATGTAATCCTGGTCTCATTATAGTCAATAGGAGTTTTGCCAGTGATTTGAATGGAGCCAGGATTTCACCCAACGCTTGTTTCAACATAACTGTCATAACCTGGGAAATCGAGAGAGAGAAAGAGAGGGAAAGAGAGAGAAATCTACTCAGCTCTATTTGATTCTGAACTCACTTTCCAGCAATATTGGTGTGAATGTCACACTCAGAATCACCCTTCTCTCACCATCTCCTGGTATTGTTCTTTTTGCACCTATGAGGCAATATCATCTATAGGTCAGAGAAGGGGCTGGAAATTAGAACTCCTTGGTTCCTTCCTGGCTCTGCAAGTGACTGATTTTGTGACCTTGGGCAACTCATTTAACTTCTCTGTCGCTCAAGTTTTCAATTGGTAAAAAGAGAGAGAAAAATATGTACATGCTTCACAGAGGCGTTGCAAGACTGCATCAAATAAGATTTGTAAAATGTTTTCAGATCCTTGGATAAAAGGACTGCATGCACCGCAAATACCAATTTTATTTTATTTTTTAGCAGGCTACACACTTGCAACTCTGACTGAATACGAGCCAAACTGTGATTGTGAAGGTTGAATTTGACCACTTTTCTCAACGTGTTTAAGAAAGTTCAAGGAACGGAGGTGAATGCATAGTGTAATGGGATAACTCATTGATATCACACTGAATTCAATTTAAAATGCCTTTTTTGGGGTGAAATATTTAACTCCCACTGCATTGTTCAATATAAATTTACAATGAGGTTCACTGAGTTATTTAGGAGGCCTTGTATGCATTCATAGTTGTGCACTTAACTTTCTAGGCATAAACGGTAATGACATGACAACAAGATAACAAAAGACTCCGGGTTTCTGACAATGATAAAAGGCAATTGAGGAATGGGGGGGGGAGAGACAATCCATGGGGCTCTCAAGATTTTTTTGTGGGAAATGGGACAGTGTTAAATACACCATGCCCATATGACCCATTGCTTATAAGAATTTAGCTACATTAGATAGATTACACTGACATATTACAATATAATTAAAAATCCCTAACACACACACATGAACTCCCTCAGCTGCACAGGGAGACTGACACAGAGATACAAAAATACATCTGGCTATCCCACTTTCTTCTTCTGATATTTCAATTCAAATGTTGTTTGGGTATAGGGTGACCAGACAGCAAATGTGAAAAATCGGGATGGGCGTGAGGGGTAATAGGAGCTTATATAAGAAAAAGATCCAAAAATCGGGACTGTCCCTATGAAATTGGGACATCTGGTTACCCTATTTGGGTAGAATCTGCGCCCTGAAACAGATGAGTAAAAAACAATCCGCATAAGTGAAAGGATCCTTCACTTGGTTCTTTTTTGTTATTCTATTATGGTGGTTATAGACTCATAGACTTTAAGGTCAGAAGGGACCATTATGATCATCTAGTCTGACCTCCTGCACAATGCAGCCCACAGAATCTCACCCACCCACTCCTGGAATAATCCTCTCACCTATGTCTCAGCTATTTAAGTCCTCAAATCATGGTTTAAAGACTTCAAGATGCAGAGAATCCTCCAGCAAGTGACCTGTCCCCCATGCTGCAGAGGAAGATGAAAAACCTCCAGGGCTTCTGCCAGTCTACCCAACCCCAAATATGGCGATCAGCTGAACCCTTAGCATGTGGGCAAGACTCACTAGCCAGACACCCAGGAAAAAGTTCTCTGTAGTAACTTCTAACATCCCGTCACTGACCATTGGTCCTATTTAGCGCTGATGGCAATTAATTAACCTTTGACTAAGATCATGTAATGCAGTAATAGGCTTGCTTACACTATGTGCCCCAGGCAGGTTATGATCAAAATTACAGTCCATACAGTTTTGAGTAGAAGACGAAGACTTATTTCAAAGCAGTGCAAACTTACTGTTCCCCCTTCACTCTCCTCTCTTTTCATTTCTTTGGTGGATGGTTATTAACAGGTCTTACGCAAGGAGTATTTTTAAAGAGGGGATTTGAATGAAGGGAAGTTGGCTGTTTGGCACACAAAATAAGAGAGACATTGTTCCAAGTGTAAGAGAAACCTGGTAGAAGAGTTTGGTAGGAGACAAAGATGAGAAACGGGAAAGACTACATCAGGGGAGTAGGAAGGAATCAGAGAAGAACTGAAGGCAGGAAGAGACCTAAAAAATTAGGATAGAAAGTAAGGGCCAGATTTACTGGTGTGCTCCAGCTGTTTTGCCGTAACAGCCGTAAACTCAACGTAACTGGCAAAAATGGGTTCATGACTATTCTGTGTCTCCAGAATTATGCAAGGCAGTTAGAAAGAACCAGCGAGACCATTCCTAACTCTTGATGCAGAAGAAAAGGGTAAACAAGAGTGATATTATCTAAGAGAGAGGAACATTTCAAAGATTTCTTGAGCATAGCAGGGCAAGCAACTTTTGAATAAGATTATAAATAAATCCTCTGTGTTTGGGGTATCAACAGAATTTTTACAATAGGCCAGATTCTGCTTGCATCAGCATAAATCTGGAATACCTCACTGATGACAGTGCAGTTGGTCTGGATTTAACTGAGAGCAGGTTCTGGTCCTTCATGGGATAATGATTAGAATGAACAGATCTTGCCCAGAGATTATGGCACCCTCCACTAATATTGTATGTTTTCCATTAAGAGGACATTCTGCAGCAGCAGAAACCCTTACCAGGTGCATCACTGACTTGGGATATTTTACCTAATATCCAATATTGTATGAGTGAATACTCATGAAAGTGAACCCGTTTACTCACACCACAGGGATAATATAATCACACCACTGGCCAGTGGATCCACTTTTCTTCACGTATACAGTTAATGTAGTAAAATTATTCTGTGGCTGATTCTGAAACATCAGCCTCACCTATATAATTTTTATTTTAAGAATACTGAAGTCACTGCAGAATTTAACAGAATCAGACTTATAGGGCCCCCAGGTGCAGTTTGGTTCCACTTAGGAAATGCATCCTTGATTCTCTGCCTCACTTGAGCAAAGATTGCTTACTTGTCGAAACTGTAAGCACTGACCCAGAGGCATAAACTAATATATCCTGTAAGGTCTGAGTTTTAAGACAGCCAAACTCATTTGGGAACAAGTTGGATGTATCCCAGCTCTTTAAGAATGAAGCTACTACTTTTTGCCTGTATGGAATCTTTTGACGTATTGTACGCTTAAAAAAAATACAGATTAAAAGTATTGAAATATTATGTGCAGAAATTAGCCTTTTCATTTTGACCAGCTACAAACTGTCTGATTGTTCAAATCCCAGACACAAAACCAAGACCAAGTGCATATACACTCACCAAATCTTTCCAAATGAAATGTATTAGAAAGCACTTTAAAAAGTCTGTCTCATTCTCCAGAACACACGGAAGGCTAAAATTTTGCTATGAGTTACACCGGTGTAAATCTGGAGTAATTTAATTGATGACGATGGAATTATTCAAATTGTCACATCAATTTATCCAAAAGGTGAATTTGGTTGTGTAAAGACTGTAGCCCAGATGTCCCAAAATCTTCAGCTGACATACAGCCAGCATCCTGCTCCCATTGCTAGGAAGTGGTCAGAACGCTCTGTACTCCAGCAATCCCTGGGCAGCATAATGGCCCATTACTGGCTGCTACAAGTCAGCATGAATTAGAATAGCCATGAAGTTACTCCAAAGTACATCAGTGCTGGGACTCATGAAGAGCCTGTCCTAGCAGTGGGGAATTTCAAATGGCTCCTTTGTGGCTTCCCCCTCACCTACACCAAACGGGGCACAGCTGAGGATGCAGTCCTGTTTATGTAAAGCAATTACTAATACTTTGGATACTCACTATGCAGGGCTAGACAGGAGACTTACAAGTGAGGAAGCACTTTCAGACTGCTGGGTCAAAAGATACTAACGCAAATGAAATAAAAGAGATTAAAAATATATAAAATTTTAATAAAAATCCTGCTTTTCCTGCTTGCACATAGAGTGTGAAACTAAAAGCATTCATATATCACAGCTTGGAATCCCAGACCATTCTTTCCAAACCACTAGTCATAGACAGATTTGGGGTTTTTTAAGATATCAGACATTCTTTAATATCAGACATTAAGATTAAGACATTCTCCTTTTAAGGAAAATGCTTATAGAACAGTTAAAACAAAATCATGAATCATGCCTATCAATGGGGAAGGATAAACATGTAAGGTATGGTTTCAGCTGATCTGTCTGGATAAGGGATTGAAAAAAATGTATAGACTTAGATATCATCACTTTTCGTAGCCTGATATAGTCTTTATCTCTGGAGCACTATGAAAAATACTGCAAGTGCTCTGGTAAAGGCAGTTTCTGTGATAGAGAAAACTGACTTCGAATCTAGTCTGTTCTACATTTCAAACACACTTTTGTGCTATGAAAAAATTCTCATTCAGATACTCTATTGTGTTTTGCTTGTCCTTCTCCTTTTCACAACTCTCTTGGTGGACAGACAAAAATTGTGTTTAAAAGGCCTGTGCAAGACTTACCTGGGGTGCAGGAAGAGTATTCTAGTGGTTACAAGGAGCCCTTCACTTCTTATACCTTTTAGGCATGTGCAGGTCTTAAACCATTTGCATCAGCACATGTATATTTCCATTTCAGCAAACCTGTTAAACCCAGGTCTACACACAGGAATTGCATAGGTTTAACTAAATAAATTTCTGAATCAGTTCAACTTCTGCACATAGCCAATCCCCATGTCTCCCAAATCTAGTGGTTCTCTCCTACCATTGGGAATTGCCTCTCCCACTTCTTCAAATATGGAGAAATGCCAAGGGACATTCCAATTTGCAAAACTATATGGGGGAGGGATATATTATTGACCCTCACTAAAGTTCAACCACTCCCCCATTAAAAAAAGCATATTACAGAAACTGTAGTGATGAATATGGTATTGCTATACAGCAGAAAGAACTACATATAATAAAACACAACACATGTTGGCATCAGCCAAGAACCAGCAAACTCAACTGCATACACAAGATTTAGCTGCTAGCCAGACCATACGGCCAGGAACTGTATCACATTTCTCCAGATCACAGAACTGGACTAGAATAAGCCAAAGATGCATTAAATGTGTGTGAGACAAGGAACACAGTAAACAAATCTATCTCCCCAGAATGTATCACTTCTTTAAGACATAATTTATACTAAAAGAAAAATTAATGCAAGAAAAAAAAACCTATTCTCTTTTCCCTTTCCCAGAAACACAGAGATTCTCAGTTACAACCATAAGTAACCATACCCTAGAAAGAATATTCTGAAGGAATTCTCAATCTTTTTCATAATGTCGACTGCATCCCGACAGAGAGATTGTCTCAGGAATGCTTTACCTCTTTCAAGGCTGCAATTCTCCTCCCATTCATAATCATAAAGCTGTAGCAGCTACAGCAATTGGTTACTTGGAAAAGTCGTATTAAGAAAGGACTTAATGTACTTTTATCTGTCTTTTCATGCAGTTTAACAGCTGGAAACAAGAAGGATCACCAGCATCATGTGACCTGCCAATTCCCCACAGACTACCTGCAAGAACTGCTCAGATCCTATTTTGAGAATCCCTGGTATTCTGTGTGTTAAATCTTCAAATTTTCTTGTTCATCTGTGTTATACCCTACACTCCACTTCCATTGAAAATGTTAGATCTTACATCCTTGTATCTTCGAACATATGTATGCATTGTACAACATTTTCAAACTGGGCTATCCAAAAGTTTAAACATTTTGTTTATTATTCATATGCTCCCTTGTTCCTGTATGATTAAAGAATACCAGAGACTAATTCTTTAAAACAGATTGAAGTATAATACTTTTCAGCAGGGGAATTCCTCATATTCCCTAATCAAACCCGCATTAGTAAGGAAGGAAATGAAATGAATGAAATGGATTCCAGATATATACGAGCCAACACAAGCAATTGGTGCTAGAAAGACAAGGCACATTATGAAAATGTAACACCTCTTGACACAGGTGTTTGCTTGGCCAGAAATCCATTATCACTTTGTCACAAAAGCTCATAACATGCAAAAATATGAGTTTTGAAGACACAAAAAACAACAAACATGCACAACTAAGTGGCCAACTGAAAACATGTCTCCACCTATATCTTTCCACTTGTGTTCTACAAGAACTAGCAGGGATTTTAGAAACAGAAGCCCCTGCAGAACAATTCGAACACTGATATAAAAGACTGGGGGAGGAGGGAAAACTCTTCAGTGCATTTCACTGAAGTTTGGAAACATTTGGTGTCCTTACATTTAACCCTCACTGAACCAAAAATCCTTTTCTCTAAAGCAAGGGAGGAAGTGTGAGAAATTCAATTCATTTTACTCTACGGTTGTGAAATCTGAGATCCATCCATAACCACTGACTCAGGGGGGGTCCAGTGGGGAAATGAACGGAGAGGCCCTCAGTGTTTGAGCACCCCTTCAGTTATAAAATATCTGCCAAGAAAATAACGCCTCTACTTCCCCCCACATGTATTTTTTCTACCCTCTCTATCCCATTCACCAGGCTGCGGCTAAAGCTCTCTTCCTCTAAGCATGTCACCACCACCTCACTTCTCATGTCTCTCCATTCTTGATTCTTCCTGCCTCCTTCTTCAGCAAATTCAAACTCCTTAAAGTCACTGCCCAAGGCTCTACATAGTGATAACTCCTGTGCACATCTTGGCTCTCATTCCAGACCCTTGGTGAATTTGTTTGATTGGTTTTAATTAAAATAAGACCAACAATACCTTTGGGCACATCATTCTTTGTTCATCTCTCACAGACTTTAATTATCCCATACTTTTTTCATTCTTCTCCCTATGCCTAGAACACCCTTCCTTCCCCAACTCCCATCCTTTCTACACCTGAGCTTTTTTTTTTGTTACGATTTGACCAGAAACCCACCCAGCTATGACTTCATCACATAATCCTTTAATTTAGGAGATATGTAAAAAAAAGCTTAATTAACAAATCATTTGCCCAATTTAACTACACAGTCTGCTTTTATGCAGCATAACTCTCTCCACGCTGTTTTTGCTGATTTAGACTGGAAACTATTATCAATTATTATTAGCTATACTGCGATAATGCCTAGGAGAGCTAGTCATGGACCGGGCCCCACTGTGCTAGACATTGTACAAACACAAGACTAAAAGACAGTCCTTACCCCCAAAGAACTTTCAAGACCGACCCAGAGATTGGGTTGGGTGATACAAATGCACTTGGAGAGACAACCTGCCACTAACAGGGCTCCTGAAATCATTTCATATGCAAAAATGTGCTCCTCCCCCAGTATTGTCTAGGCTCCCAGCCATACATACACACCTCCCACTCCTGCTCTGACTCTGCTCCCTCCACCAAAGTCCTTTGGAATCACTCTATCTATCCTCCCTCTACACATTACGTCCTCGTCCTTTGTCTCTATCTCCCTTCTATCCCATTCCTTAACTTCTGCCTCCTTTACCCTACCACATTCCTTACATTCCCTCAGAGCTCCCCTGCTCTTCCCATCCAGTTCTCTCTCTCCTATCTCCAGTGCCTCCATTTCTCTGATCCTGGTTCTCACCCTCCTTTCTCTGGATCCCCTAATTCTCTGCTCCACCCCAAGCCCCCGCCCCCCCCAAACCTTTTCTGCCACCATCCTTTCTGCTCTTCTTTTGCTTCCTCCAGTTCTCTCTGCCCTTCTGTTACCCCAATTTCTATCTACACCCAGTTCTTTCTCCCTTTGGGGCCCCCAGATCTTTGCCATACACTAATTCTTTAGCCCCATATTGTCTTTGCCCCCCTTGCTCTCCGTTCCCCACAGTTGTAGCCCATGCTGTCTGCTCCTCCCCAAGTTCTCCCTCTCACCTCCCTCTGCTTCTCCAGTTCTTTGCCCCTCCCTATGGGGCATCAGCAAGCTCCCCAGATGCTTTGCTTTGAACTCGCAGTGCCATGAGGTGCTTCTGTGCTGCAAGTGGCTGGTGAGAGCACCCCGTGTGGTAGGCATGGTCAGGCCCCTTGTAGCTTCCAGTTGCTGAGGGCAGAAGCAGGGCAACTAAGGGCAGCGTTTCAAGGCACTCAGTTCCTACACTGGGGATGGCACAAATCACTCCATTCAGGGAGAGGCAGAAGCAGGAGCTAGGAAGGAAGCCAGAGAGCAGTACAAAAAAATCAGAGTGCTGTACGGGTGAGCACTGCAGCAGAATTGTTTCTACCAAGAGTTGGAGGGGACCCAATTAGCATTTGCTAGCCATGCCACCCCTGAGATCCACCCCCATACAACTGCAATGAAGAGGGCAAACATCCCACAGAAATCCTGCACCTACAGTTCTGCAGACAACTAATAAACATCCTTCAAAACTTTTTCCAACAATGGTTGCAGGGCAGATGTTTGACAATTTCCTTTGTATATTATCACTATAGTAAAAAGAACAGTCCGTTTCTGGTGCCACCCCACTCAGTGCAACATACATTTCCTCCATCACAAAGCACTAAAAGATCTGGAAAAGAAACCAGATAGACACTTGTAAACAGCAACACTCAGTAGAATTAAAGGCCTACCCTCTACCCTCTCAGCGTAAATCAGAAGTAACTGCCCAGAAGTCAATGTGATTACACTGAGGTGTAAAACAGGTATGAGACCAGAATCAGGCAAAGATGGTGTGCTTATTTCACTGTATTCGCTTTAGCAACTCTGCATACCTCGTCATGCAAAATGAACCAACTAAAATCGCACTGCAAGAAGAGAAGAAAGATAATCATGATTTTAAAAAAAAATTGGAAGCACACTGCTGTGAGGTGTTGGATTATGATCATCCGAAACCTTAAAAATTATCATATATCCCATTTCCAATGAGAAAGCAATATTGAGCCAAATTCCACACTGACTTATACAGCTCATGCAGTCTGCATTGAAGCCAGCGCTATTTTTTCAGGTTTCAAGTAGGAATTTGGACTATTTCTTTTTTAAATTACAAGTGTACAACTGTGTGTTAGGAACTGGAAGTCATAGAACATAGTAATTAAAGATAAAAAAAGACCTACTATGTAATCTAGTACAATCCTGTGCCAGGACAGGATTGTTCCCTATAGAATATTCTTAAATTGTGCATCCAGTCTGCTTTGAAGTGACTAATGTGATGGGATCATTTGAAAGAGAATGAGGTAATCCAGGCATCTAACTGAAAAATTAAAGCACCAGTACTGAAAGCCACTACCGAAGCTTTTACCTTGTAGTTTCAGATGTTTGGGTTCTTCAAAAAAAATGTTGTTACCCATACCACATCCCTAAAGCTGATCTGCCACTTCGTGAAGGAACAGGCTCGGAACCAAAGCTGGTCTGTCCACATAGGAAGACACTGATCTACCTCAGCAACTGAAGTGAAAAATCTCTCTTCCCATATCCCAACCCAGTTCAAAGGCACTGTGGAACTTCCCATTAAAACTGAAGCATCTAACAAAAACTAGCGGCCAGGTCTGGTCCCAATTACAGCACAAAACCAGAGTAACAGCATTGACTTCAGTGGAGTTCCCAAGGATTGGCAATAGTGTAAGTGGGATCAGAATCAAATCCTAGAAGTCGGTATGTATGACAAAACCTGCAATTTGCACAATCAATTATTAAAATCTTGTTTTCTCTTTTAAAACAACCACACAACAAGGGACTTAAGTATTTATTTAAGATACTTGAGTTTTGGGGGTTTTTTTTATTACTTTTCATTAATCTGTTCGGACATTGTTATCTCTTTTTAATTTAGCTTGTGACTTTTAATGGTGCATTTCAAGATATCTGCAAAGTATCTCTTTTCTTTAGTATTAGCTCCATTTATGCAACCCTCAGAGCTCAGAGACTTGTGTGATTAATAGCACTGCCAGCCATCCCTATTTAAAAACTATTCTATTTTATCTCCTTTTTTCTCTGTCCCTGATTTTCTTATAATGTTCCTTTATTCTCTGCTCTGTGCAAAATACCCACTGTCAAAGTCTTTACGCAATTCAAAACCTTGTAACTTTATTTCTCAGTGTTGCGTTTTCTGTATGTCACCATAAAATACTTTTTTTTAAAAGCTATGGATTTTTGGTTTATGGATAATAACTATGCAAGGTAAGAGTACAATGCTACAAGGGGGCTGAGTGTCCTCTACTAATAGAAGTTGAAACCAGTAGGCATTGAGGGAGCTTAACTACCTTGCAAGAGGAACTCAGCACCTTGCAGTATCAGTCCCTTAAGAGTGTCGCAGGGTGATCTGCCCGTGCCTCTATTTTCCGCGCAGAATTCACATCCACAGCTAAAGATTAATGCTGAAGAAAAGAGAAAAAAGTATTTAAAACAACAAGATTGTACATGATCTATCACCAAGCGAGCAATATGGGTTCCCTACTCTAAGCATTCTGACTGTGCATTGGAAGTGTAAGTTATATTCTTCAAATTATTCTGTCAGCCCCATGACAATTTAATTATATTTTTTTTATCTAGTGTTTCTTGACTCTGTTTAGGTAGCAATGTCTCGTCAATATCTCATTCAGGTGTAGCATGGAAAAGTCTAACCACCCTGGGCTGGCAGCCAAGCTTGCCTGTGACTGACGCTCGCTTAACTGAGCAAAGATTTGCTCTGCTCCAAGCAGGAACTTGACTACACAAGAACCAATAGTGACAGCAAGGGTGTAGACTTGAA